>CM028903.1:1220359-1252859 GCA_016801885.1 Toxotes chatareus | reverse complement strand
CATCTCAGTTCCAGGTGCTGTCCCCAATGTAACCTGAGCTACGCTTTATTAATAAATAATGCATCTGAACCAGTCAGCTCATCAGTAGCTCCGGCTTATTCTGCCATTTGCCCTCCAAAGGACACATACAGACACACACACGTGCTTATACACACACACAGACACAACAGAACAGGACACAACATCACAGACTTGGAGATAATCTGACAGTTTTCAGGTTTAGGATTCAATTTCAGGGACTTGTGATTTTGTTGTTTCACCTGGAGCGACCTCACCGACCATGAATCCTGAATAGTAAGTGTTTTTTCTTGTCTGTATGCTGTGTGTTACTGTGTTACAGACATACACAACACATACTGTTTACCACTGGAGGAACCATCTGCACTTTAACAGCGATTGCTTTAATTCTGTATGTGTATTAAATATAATTTACAAAATGGATGATCTGACTCTGGTCTGCAAATCAGGCGTCCATGATTACAGACAAAAAAAGTCTATTTCATTTTCTGCATAGACAATTTTAGGCAACTTGGCTGTAGTTGGATTACTAGGCTGCTGAGGCTGATGGGAAATGTAGGCCTGACTTCTCCTGCACAGCTGCGCTCTGTGCAGCAGTACACTGGAAGTTTTTTTTATCCATTTTCACCTAAAGATAACCACTATGAAATTGTATAACAGTTACAATACACAATCACATACACTAAAAAACTAATTGGCAAACTGTTCAATATGTGTGTATATTTAGGGACAATCTGCAATACAGCTAAGGAGTCTTGTTTAAATCCCACTAATGAACTAACGAACCAGTGCGTCTTTACTGGTCAAACAAATAAAAGTAATAACAACAACAAATACAAATTTGAAAACGACGTGTGTTGTTTATCAAAACACAGTCGATCCTGTGTCAGAAATTACATTCTTTATATATACTGCAACATTGGCAACAAAAGTACGTTGGTTAGGGTTAGAGAAAG
The DNA here is from genome assembly GCA_016801885.1 of Toxotes chatareus. Classification (NCBI taxonomy): domain Eukaryota; kingdom Metazoa; phylum Chordata; class Actinopteri; family Toxotidae; genus Toxotes; species Toxotes chatareus. The sequence goes on along the minus strand of CM028903.1, from coordinate 1,251,885 downwards.
ATCTTGGTTTTGTTAAAAGGTAAATAAACATGTTGTGTGTTGTCACTGTGAACTTCTCCTGTATAAAACCTGCAGACTGTGCTCCCCGTTTGTGCAAGCAGCTTGTTTGTTGTTTGTTTAGTCACATCTCGTAGCCGAGTGAGGCAACATCAGTCTTTTCAGCAAGAAACTGAATCGTCATGTTTACGATCAAATGACGAAGCCCTCTGGTGGCTGAACTATTTATGACTGTAGCAAAAGAGAGAGTCAGGTTAATGTTACTATGGCAACATATTCCACGTAGGGAGGACGCTGGGGTGGATGGATGGGTCGACAAAACACTGGACTTCAACACAGCAGACTGTTATTGGTTTCCCAGCTGACAGTCGACCTTGTTTCTTTTAACCATGAATTTGATCGTTCTCTAACCTTAGCCACATGTTTAATACTGTAACTATGACGATGAACATCCTTTAACCTTCTGAGCAAACCTTTACTGTCTCCACGTGTCTCCACGCTCCAGTGACTACCTGTTCAAACTTCTTCTGATTGGTGACTCTGGAGTCGGAAAGTCATGTCTGCTGCTACGTTTCGCGGTAAAAAAACCCACCCACACACGCTCACACACACACACACACACACACACACACACACACACACACACACACACACACACACACACACACACACACACACACACACACACACACACACACACACACACACACACACACACACACACACACACACACACACACACACACACACACACACACACACACACACACACACACACACACACACACACACACTTCATCTGAAAATCTTGATGTTGATCACCCAGGATGACACCTACACTGAGAGCTACATCTCCACCATTGGAGTCGACTTCAAGATCAGGACCATCAACATGGTTGGAAAGACAGTGAAGCTACAGATTGTAAGAGTTTGTTTCTCAGACGTGGTCACATCGGCGGGTGGGCGGCTGGGGGGGGGGTCTTATGGGGAAAAATCATTGTGCTGTTTTATATCTTCATGTCCCTTAGTGGGACACAGCAGGTCAGGAGAGGTTTCGAACCATCACCTCCAGCTACTACAGAGGAGCCCATGGCATCATCATCGTCTATGACGTTACTGAACAGGTCAGTGTGTGTGTGTTTTTGTTATTAACACAATAGGAGAGTTTGAACATTAACTTCTTTTCTCCTCTCTCTCTCTCTCTCTCTTTCTCTCTCTCCCTCCCTCTCTCTCTCCCTCCCTCCTTCCTCAGGAGTCCTTTAACAACGTGAAGCAGTGGTTGGACGAGATAGATCGTTATGCCTGTGAAAACGTCTCCAAGCTGCTGGTGGGAAACAAATGTGACCTCGTTAGCAAGAAGGTGGTGGGTGCTGCCACTGCTCAGGTAACAGGCTGCACACAGTGCAGTGAGAACCTTCAGCCTCCAGCAGCTGTGAGGCTGTGGTTTCTCATTTAAAGCCAGTAAACAAAACCAGAATGGAAAAACATTTCCTTATTACTCGTAGAGCGAAGCTAATGCTTAACATCATATAATCACTATACTAATGTTAATATTAGCATGTTGACATGCATATGGTTAGCTTGTCAGTATGATAATGCTGTTTTTTCATTTTTCATATAACAACATTTGTTATTGTTGGTTAAACTTTGACTCCTTCTTTCATTCCTTTCCTCCTCCGCCTCTCTCTACAGGACCTAGCCTCGTCTCTTAAGATTCCCTTCCTGGAGACAAGTGCTAAGAGCTCTGAGAATGTGGAGAGGGCCTTCCTCACCATGGCCTCTGAGATCCACAAGCGCCTGGGCAGCGAGGGAGGGGGAATGCAGGGCGAGTCACCAGAGGCCAGGGCCAAGAGCACCAAGATCAACAGCGCCCCTCTGTGGCTGGGAGGGGAAAAACAGACAGAGGAGGCCAGTAACTGCTGCTGAGCAGGGGACACTGTGCTGACCTGTCCACAATCAAATGTCCACTGTTCAAAAGAGAGAGATGTATCAAACACATCTGCGTAATTTCAGGACAATGTGATTGTGTCTTGGACTCACACATTGTCAGAGTTTGACATGTTTGCTATTGAACTAAAAAAATATAAAAATACTTTTCTGGAAGAAAAACATGTTTTTAGCTCGACTACAATACATTTTTGATCTTGGTATTTTTTAATTAAGTATATTACAGCATTTCTGCTTCGTTAAAAGAGACAAACATGATGACAGATGACAAAAAGCTTAGCCAAATGAACCACCAGGACAGCGTGGGTGACACAGTTTGGGAGGAGTTTTACAAATACAGAGGGGACATATGACTGTATCACTCAAAAGAAAAGATGAAAACAGCAAAAAGTGGAATTAGAAAAGTCATGAAAACAGCAGCATTTGAAAAATGGGTCATTCTTACATATCGATCGAATTCATTCTTGCAGTTTGAGCTGCTGTTATGGATGAATGTGTGATTTAAACATTTACCATCATTACCCTGTGAGGTGATTGGTTGATGATTTTGTTGTGTTTGTTTGTTTGTTTATGTCAATAAAAGATGTCTCAGGAGTCTTGATCCTGAAAACACTGTTAAAAGATGTGAAATATAAAACAAAGTCCTGTAGATGTGTAAATGTATAAGAGCATTGCCTGATCTGTCCCCTCTCTGATTAAAGTTTGGGCAAGTTTAAACTACAAAAGCTTCAATCGCCTTCACAGTTAAAAGGAAACAACACTCACTAGGTGCATGAGATAGGACATGAACCACAGTGTCCACTGGCAGAGACACAATGCCATTGTTTTTCAGGTGAGGACAGCCTCAAAATGTCAGAAGGGGAGATTTTACAATGTTCAAACAGCTGATAAAGTGACCAGTTAGTGAACTGTAACACAGCCAGAGCTGCAGTGGGCATCTCAGAGAGCATCTCTGTGTTCAGTGTTGTTCAGAAGCCCTGCTGATGTAGAAGCAGAGATGGAGAAATCAAAGCAGGAGGAGACGACAGATGCAAGATTTACTCAGCTGTGTTTCTGTGCAGCACTGATGTGATTTTAATCATATTCACCTTCAAAGGTCTGAAACAGGAGGATACATGATCTGAAATCTGCTCACAGTTAATACACTGACATTCAGTGGTGTAAAATGTTCATTTGCAGGCCATAAGAAGACATCGGGTTTTTAATAGCAGCACGGCAGCTGTTCAGGTCATCCACATTATTAAACCTTTTAAGGTAAAAGATTCTCCCAGGATTAAAATCACCATCCAATCTCTGCAATTATGACAAAGGGCTGGACATACTCGTGGGATATCCGCCTGACAAATATCACTGGGGTATGTGAAGTGATTTCTCATAATTACCTGACGACCCTGAACAGGTTTTATTGGGCCCATTTTCCCACACAAATCAATACTGTTGCTCTGGTCTGAGCTATGAAACCTCACAGTAACTCAGTGAGTCACTGCAGCTTTGTTCCTATGCAATCAGCTGGACATGACTTCAACCATCAGGGTCTGTACAAATCAAACATTCAGAATCGGATGTAGAAACCACATGTAAGCGAAACCAGGACACATTATACTACTGCACTGTGTCAGAGCAGGAGCAGAGATTTGAAATGGTTTGCCATCCCGACTTCCAGAAAACAAAACAAGTAGAAATGATGAATCTTTATCAGTTCATTACCACTTAATGTACGGGACTCATGCAGTTACTGAGTTAACAGATGAAAAAATATAAGGCCAAAATCTCAATGCTCCATTTACATAGTATGTTGTAATTAAGAACTGACAAATGTATATAAAATAAACAGTGAGTGGAACAGTGAGTCACAGCATTTAACTGTGGCTATGTAAGACTGTGATAACAGCTCTGTAAATATTCATAAAACCACACAGGAGAGCAAACAAACAAATAAACACTGTGATATGAGGTAAACTCAGCCCCTCTCTTACCCTCCGAGAGAGAAGAAGAATGGATGGAGCTGTGTTGAGTGCTGAGCAGAGGAGCCTGAACAAACTGTATTCCTGAATTTCATTGGTCCAGCTAAGCTGCTGTTGTCAGTCCTTCCACCAGATGTCAGTCCTGCTCTGTCTCTCTGTTGCTGCAGGGACAAACTGACTAAGCTGGTCGACAGGCAGTTTGACATCTCATCCACAAAATCCCCTTCCTGCCCTCCATCTCTACCTCTCTGTTTCTCTTCCATCCCTCGTCTAAAAACAAGCCCTCCTGACTTTCCCTTTTCTGTTTTGCCACCTTTCCATTCAGCAGCTGGTACTGGATCAGAGCTGCATCAACAGATACCTTCGGTCAAGGTCCTGTCAAAGCAAGGCAGCGCCGTGTTTCTGAAAAACGTGTCTAAAATGAAAGAATTAGATCGCTTTCTTGTCGATTCAGAAAAAGCCTTACTGAGCAGGTATTTATACTGAGGGAGTTAATAACGTAATGAGAGTCAGGTGTGCACACAGGTAGAGGATCAGGTGACTGGAAAAGGTGAGGACGACTGGTGGACGGGAGAGGAATGGCACAGTCTGATTTGTCAGGAAAAGCTCAAAGTTAAATCAGATGGATACAAGTGTGGAGTTTAAGTTACAGTCAAGAGGAATAAAACTACAAAATAAAACCCAGGTTATATGAAACTAGATTTTTCCTTCAAAGCAAAAGACGTATTTCTCATGAGTGGGAAAAAGTGTAAGACAGCGGCTCGAGTGTAGTGATGAGGCTCCATGAAGCTTTGAACCCTTTTGGTGTCACAACTTGAGCAAGGACTTGGACCCAAATGCACGACTCCACAGATGAAATCAAAAATAATAGTTTTTATTTTTGCAAAGCAAAATCAGGATCAGCCATAAAGGGGAAAAAGTCACAAAAGCAAAAACACAAAACGTGAACACAAAATCACTCCAGTGAGGCAACAGGATAGAACAAGGAGCAAAAAATCAAACCAGAAGCAAAGTAACAAATAAGACACAAACTGACCAGGGATACGATGACGAGAGGCAAGATGAGAAACAAGAGACGAGACAAAAGACATGAGACAACGGCAAGAGACAAAAATGAACTGACAAGAACACAGGCAAACGACGAGACTTAAATACACCAGGCAATGGGCAACAGGTGAAACCAATTAGGGCGGGGCAGACAATCACAAAGGCGGGAAACAAGACAAAGACAGGAAGTAGAACAAGACAAGATACACAAAGGCAATGATTTCAAAGTAAAACAGGAACTATAAACAAAAAACAAACTAAACAAGACTGAAAATATCCACAAGAGTTCTAAACAAAACAAAAAGGGTTCAGAAAAAAGCCCTTAGGGGCTAATCATGACATTTGGACCATAGTATTGAAAATTGGTTCATTACTCTAAGCTTCATTCATTGAGCATGTGAGTGACATCTGCTGGCACAGTGGTTGTTTTACAGCCTTGCAAATGTGTGCACTTTTAGTTTTGTTGTATTGTGGAAATCACTGAAATAAAGCTGAAATCTAACTTTTACACGTGTGTGTTGTTTTTCTTCCTTGCCTTGTAAAGTATCTTTAGTGAAATGCTGCCTACCTTCTCCCAGAGAACCAACATGATCAAAGAAATCACTTGAAATACACGTTTGACTTCTTATCACTGAGATTTTGAAGTAGACGATGAAATGAATGATGCAGCTCGAGTGACATCTTTCATCTTAAAAGCTTTCTGATGAATAAAAAGTTGTACAACCTGTAGCTGCGAGAATAAAGCAGCTTGAACATCAGCTTATATCCAAACTTCACTGCGTGTTGTCTTCACTGACTCCTCAGTTCTGTTATCATGAGCTCCCTCCATGTTTTCAGTCAAATGGAAGATGTTCCTGCTTATTAGGGCCCAGAAGTCAGTACTAAGAGTATTGGTGCTGGAACAGAAAAGTGCTTTAGCAGCAGTTAGATATTGCTTTTCCTTCAGGACTCACAGCGGTCGAGATAACGAGGCTGATTGATGCTTGTGGTGAAGGGTCAGCATATCCTTCATCATGGGAACTATTTCTGTACCGAGGGAAACAGTGGAGACAGAGCAGTGTTAGCCACGGCTGAGATAGAGGGAAGATTTTCTTTCAGTGCTTATGTCTCTAATTTAGGAGGCTGGAGTGGGAAACTTAAGGAGGTGTTTATCAGGAATGGCTGGGGCGGGTTATTGTAGTGCACTGACACTGGCCTTGTGTAAGCGTACTAACAACTGTACTCATTCTGGGACCAAAAGTTTTATGTCATTTAAAATAGTTTGGTTAGTTTGGTTTTTTTCTGGTTTGTCCACAGGTTTAAAAGTGCATCTGTGTATCAGGGATGTAAGAACCAGATATGTAACGATGCTCCTCCTGCTTTTCTCTTTAAATAACATCATGGCCCAGAAGCAGCAGATGGCGAGTGTCTACCTTCCCAGTACTGACCCAGTTGGAATCATCTGCTAGACTTTTACACCTGCTGAGGTGTGACAAAGAGGTCACATGTGATTTTATCTGACAAAATAGAGGTAGGCAGGCTGAGGTAAAAAGCACACTGGACAGGAAATGGCATGAGCAGGGTTACAGGTGTAAATGTGGGAAGTAGCATGGCTAACAGGCTAACAACAACAACAAGCTGTGACACATACAGCTTCTTATCCAACGCTTCACTGTCACCTCTCTGCAGCCGAGCACCATCCCTCCTTCTCTGCTGCTTATATTATCTCACCTGCAGCTTCAGTAACGAGGATATAAACAAATCAATGTTTCCAAATGAGACGTCGCAAACACGCCGACACCGAACACATCAGCAAAATGTTCACAGACAACGAATGACTGTATTGTTGTATAATGGATGCAATCCATTAGTTTGTTGGATGCTTTACTTTTACTACCACAGAGACAACAGGCTGGAAGGGTGAGAACATGAGTGTCCGCAGGAAACGTAGTCAAATTTGGATGAATTTCAATTACATCAATAATACAAAGGCAGAGAGTAGAGTATGCAAGGTTAAAATCTCATATCGAGCAGGCTTTACAAATGTTTTGAATGTTTTGTGCATCAGTAATTCATTTTACATGTAGTCTTACATTATTTTGGTAAGAAATTAATTTAAGCAACAAAAAAATCTGAGGAGCTGAAAGATCCGGCTCTTTTTAGTGAGCCGAGCCATAAGAACCGGCTCTCTCTAAAGAGCCGGAATTCCCATCACTACCAGCCACCTCCTGGTGACTCTGCTGCTGTTTATAAAGAGCTCTCTGGTCCCAGTGAGGGATGAAGGGATGAGGGATGAGGTGAGAGACAAAAAAAAAGTGAGAAACAGTGGGTTAGTGGCAAAAAGAGTGATGGAAATAAGAGACAGACGATGGAGGAGTGGAAGACAGAAATCAGTGAGCTGTGACTCCACATGAACCTCAGCTTTGCTTCCACATAATTGGCTTTAAAACCAAAGCCCCCCCCCCCCACCTCCATCTTCCTGCAGGATGAATGTTGTCTGTTTGTGTGTGCTGTAGTCTTCTGGGGGGCAGAGCTGCTGGATGCATTATGCAAGAGGTGGATGATGAACCCTCACATGAGGGCGGCTGAGTTGAGATGAGACACTCTGTAACCTGCTTTAGGAGAGTATGCATTATACAGCTCCGGTCCTCAACCCTGTTCTCTTGTCTGAGCAACTGCAGCCGGGTTTTTACTGTTGAAAACATCCACAAAATTCTCGTCTGTGCTGCTGCAACTCCCCCACTCGTGTCCCAAAATACTCGCCTCAGTCACAGCAGCTCACCCAGTAAGAAGCGTCTTGTCTTCTGCCTCCCCAAATTCTCCCCTGTCACCCAGTTCTCCTAAACTCCCCTCTCCTGGCTGACTGTAATGCCTCTTATCAGACTCGAAAAGGCGAATGTTGGCTGTGGTTCAGTGCTGCGTGCCTGATGATGCTCTGCTATTAAAAAGTTCACGTTCAAGTTTCTAAAGCAGGTTTAATGGAAATGTGTCTCACAAATGGGCCCAGAATGAAACAGCAGAAACAAATCACTTCTGTGTTTACGGTCCAGCTTACCTGATGTTCTGAGCAGATGACTGAAGAGCAGGAAATCAGTGATCAGAGACAGCAGGCGCTGAAGAAGAACAGGGACAGATTCAGTTGAGGAAGTTGAAGTTTGAGGAGATCTTTTTTTTCACCCTCTGTAGCTGGAGGACTCACAGACCTCCATAATGTGCCAGTGTCCCCAGGGTCATCTGTTCATCCACGAACAAACGTCCAGAAAAACAGGTTGGCTCAAACACACTGTTCTTTTCGATATTTGAACACCCCCTCCATCTCTCTCTACCCTAACCAAGAACATGTGAGACAGGACGTAGACTAAAGGCACTGTGAATATAACCCAGGCAATCTTGCTACCAAGCTCGTAGTACAGTATATAAACACATTCTGTACGACAGGTTTGCAAAAATAAATGGCAGCTAATGGCTGAAGGAAGAGTGAGCCCTGATACGTTTAACCAAGCTGACAGCAGCCAATGCAGAGGGAGACGTAGGCAGAGAGAAGACTGAGAGAATAAAAAAACATCCAGATATGATCCTTTGAGAAATCCCCTCTGTCTCCTTAGCTCTGTTTACCTTTATTTTTCTTATTTATTTTGCTGTTCCTCTTCTTTCCCAGTTCACTCACAGGTCACGCTCTGCCTCTGAACCTTACACGCCTTACTGCTGGTTGCTTGAAATGACAATGATCCTGAGACTGAATTTTCTGACTGATGCACTCATTGTAAGTCAAAGTGTCAGAGAGAAATGAAACATGAATACGCTTCGAACAAGCCGTAACTTTCAGTGGCAATCCAACACTCACGCCTGCTTTATGCAGTGATCGGCCACGTGTGCAGAGGTGAGAAAGGAAGCTGTTCAGTACAGCTATGATCACTTTCACCTTCAGACTCAAATGACACCTCATGGGAACTAGTTTGTGTAACAGGTCAGACTCTGACTGATCTTAAAACGTATCCAGGAATTCAGTCTGATTAATGTACTCGTTTGGAGATTCAGAATCTGCAGTCGGGTGACGGAGAGGTCGTATGTTACGGGCGGGTTGAGTTTTTATCCCCCAGATCAACATCTCAACTTTTAAAATCCTTTTTCATCTGCAGGCAGTTTGATTCTTCGTCTCATACTTTCACTCTTGGAGTTAAGCACTCGTCCACAGCTGGTCTCAGGATGATTCTAATCCTGACTTAACAGTTCCAGGTAAGTGGATCACTAATTTCTGTGCCATTTAAAGTTTTCTGTTGTCACCCTAAGGCAAATTGAATTCATTAAGGAGAGGACAGTTTTAGGTCAGGGATGTAACTCAGGAAACAAACCTACCTTTTCTTGCAGTATACGTTTTTTTTTTTTTTTTTTTTTAGCATTTATTCTTAAAGGATTATTCTCGTTTATTAAAATTTGGGTCTTAACTTTGTTCTTTTATCATTCATCACTTAACTATATGAACAAACAGCAGGTTCCATGAAGAAAAAACAGGAGAAGTCAGAAAACCAGTTTACAGTTCAGGCAGATTATTTTAACCAACACATCCCTTTGTTTAGTTTAGTCAACTCTTTTATGACTCTCACATTATCACTCTCACAGCACACATACAATCAGTCTGGCAAAATTCTTTGAATCTCAGTCTTTTTGAATCTATGATTTTTGTCACTTCCAACAAAAGCTAAAAACAAAAATGAATAGTATTACAGCCAATAAAGAATTTGAAATTATTCAGATTTCATAAGTGGAGACAAGAATAGATCTGATGAAATGCTATCCACCAGCAAGTACTGTTTTTCATCACTGGTCAGATTCACTGGTTTGATCTGAGGAAAAGCAGATAGATGTCAAACTGGCAGCATTTGTCTGATTATCTCTCCTCCTTCGTCTCCTCTTCTCTTTCATCTCGCTATTTGCCAAGAGGCATCACCTAATGAAGCCTAGAATGAAGTCTTCACGTTTACTGGGACCTGGGAATGCATGTGCACACACACACACACACACTCCCATAGGTCTGTAATAGATTTAGAGAGAAACCATCCCTTCCCCTAACCAAGCTAACTTCTTCCATTTATCTCTGTCTGGCGCGCTGCCCAAATTAATGACGCAGGACGTGTCCTAACGAGGTGCTGTAATGAGCGGACCTAACGAGGAGTCATTCCCTGCAGTCTGATGGTCTCCATTCCACTGGCCCAGTGTCATTTTTGTCTTTGTGCTGAACGGCAGTCAGGCCGTCCATTCAGCCTCCAGTCTCTGTGGGCAGGGCCAGGCTAACGTCTGATGACTTTCTGCTTCACTGACCAGGACAGTGATGTCCCAGCATCTCAGTGCTGTGACCTTAGAGGTTATACAAGTGTGTCACTGGTGTAAGTCCCAGGACAGGCCTTGTTCACATCTGAGATCTGTCTCCATACAAAGGACAGTGATGTCCCAGCATCTCAGTGCTGTGACCTTAGAGGTTATACAAGTGTGTCACTGGTGTAAGTCCCAGGACAGGCCTTGTTCACATCTGAGATCTGTCTCCATACAAAGTGTTGAGGTGGGCCTGACTGAGCCCACTGACATTTGGGACATCTGGGTTTAAACTGTGCCAGATTTATCTGAAAAGTGAAATATCTTCAGATGCATCATTTATTGTTTGACTGATTTTGGTTTGATTTGCACTCATTCAAATGCTGTTTACAAAAATGGCACCGTTCAACAACATTTCGGTCGACATTAAACTCGGTGTCCAGACGTCTTTTGAAGAGGAGACTCAGGGTGACTTAACATTACAAACAACCAAAAGCAAAGAGTCAGAAGTCATCATCTCATTCACTCTGCTCCTGCTCACTGTGAGGTGAAGCATGTTTAGTTTTCCTGGATAATAGATTGAATCAAAAATGTCATGTTTCAGGGTTTAGAACTACCAACCTTCTGTTTTAAACATACTAATTACTAATTGGTCAGTTTAGTATTTAGCCTGTGGTTGGGTTAAATGAAGTGTATGAATGAGGCAGTTCTGGGCAGTGAGGATTTATCTGGGGAGAAATTATCTGGAGACGACAGAGAAGCTGCCGTGAACAGAGAAAAATCAGTGACTGTGAGTTTATGAAGCCACATACAGGACATATGGTTGGTCGATGATACAGGGAGCTGAAGAGAGCCAAGGTGACATATGGCTGTGAATAGTTAGCTAGCTAGTTAGCCAGCAAGGTAGCATTGTGACAGATGGTTTGGTAAAAGCACATTAGCCCTGCAGGTCGTTGGCTAAAGGAAGCCTGTCTGATTCCACTGTAGCTTTGTGGATTTACTGTTAACATCACCCACTGAGACATTATTCACTTTTCAGTTTCATTTTCCTTTTTTCTCTTTTACGTTGCTTCTTCAGTTTTTGTGTGTTCTCTTGGCTTTTCTCGTTGCCTCTCTTCTCCTCTCATCTTGTTTTCTGTCAATCTGATGGCACAGGATATGAACTGTATGCATCCCAGCAGGGCCCCCTCAGACAAATATACATATCACTACATATGTTCAAGGAAATGAAATATCATCTTATCATCTTCTTTAATTCCTTTAATCAGGCAGTTTCATGTCCTCAGTCCATATAATTTATTTATTTCTGTATTTCTTATGTCACATTTTTAATTTCTCTGTCAGTAGTGGACCTGCTGATGTCGTGGATCATAAAAAATATCAAACTCTGGTCTAGAATTTAACCATTTCCAGGTATCAACAGCAAAAAGGCCTTAAAAAGCAGCTTCATCCAGCTAAACCTAAAGGAAAACGATGGCATTGTGACTTGTGGGGTGATGGCGTCCTCCACACCACATTTAAATGTCAGCATTTTGCAAACATTCATCCTTCACTTGTGCAGTTATGTGAAGCACTTTGTGCTGCACTTTCTCTGTAAATTGTGCTTTAACAATGAAGTTTCTAAGTACTAACAACAGAAATGTTCTGGTGGGCTGGGAGCTTTGGGAGAAGTTGTTTCTCAAAAAAAAAAAAAAAAGATGCTGTTTTGTGACTTGACACATTCAGGATGTGCTGATAACGAGATACACAGACAGTAAGACATGAACATGGGGCTTTGGAGGAGTTTATAAACTGGATGCAGGCCTCATTATATCATCAGTGTACTATAACTCAAATGTCTCCATGTGTCTCCAAAGGTTCCTTCAAGTGTGCAGCGTTTGTGTGATCAGCAGCTTGTGTGTGTGTCAGAGTTATGATTAAAAGTGGATTAGCCGAATTTGACAGGAGGCAAGTTTCCTGCCTGTGTGGAGGAAGCTCCTTCATTATTTATTTGTTTTTAAACAAATGAATAACGTCTTCTACCTCAGCGAGGCGTCTGAGTCAGGACAGCTCCTAATTTTAAACCACGGTTTGATCCAGTTAAATGTAATCATAAGTGGCATGCATTGTCAAATGACTGCGAAATACAAGCTTGGCATAGACAGCAGGAAATGTGAATGTTGCAGCTGAAACAAACGACTCTATTCTCCTTCAACCACAAATCAGGCTTTGAACTGTGTATTATGTGCAGCAGTAAATATGGTGAGTGTGTGTCTCCATTCTCCTCCAGCTGTAGATCCTGGTCTGGTTTAATACAGAAACCTGTTCATTGACATTTAATCAAAACCACCATCTTTCCTGAACCTGAACCAAAGAGCTTTTGTTGCTTAAATCACTGACGGACTGTGGAAGTGAACCTGGTCTCTAATGTGAGAGCTGTGCACTTTGTACGTCAGCCTCCACCTCATCCATTAGTTGGTGTGGTGAATGCACATGTTGTTATTTTCAGTTCCTCAGTCTCACAGTCTGTGATATGTTTATCATGAAGATGTCTTCCACGTGGGTGTTTACCACATGGGATGCCCGCGCCGAAAGGCACACAAATGACAACCCAATTATAGCTGTAATTACTTTCCCTTTTGGGGTCATGGTCACTTTGCAAATCTCATTTCATTTGGAGGGTGTTCGTGTCCTGTTGGACGGCTTAAAACACGTGAGCAGCCACTTTATTTCTGCCGCACGCTGGTTAACAAACACCCACTTTGTTGTATGACTGTGACTTAGCTTCTTTTCCACTGCTGTAACGTGGCAGCTGGGCTGTTCTGCCTCAGTGTGCCCCGTTTCCACTTGTCCATTGTTTGGGTTTTTCGTCGGAGTGGTTGAGTTATTTCTGTGTTGCTCAGCACTTTGCTTTCCTGCTGGCTGCACACAGACTGTCGTTTGCTTTCTCATCATGAATTTCCACTTCCTCTCACTGAACACGGCCGGTCAACTGCTCCCGTGAATCACCTGCAGTGAAGGACAACCTCAAAGCAGCAGGAACAGCAGGAGCATTATCACTTGATCCAGGACTTTGTGGACTAGTGAAACAGAACCACCTCCAGATCAACTCAGGGAAAACCAAAGAGCTGGTGGTGCAGACGCAGCCACTCCCCCCCCCCAACACCAGTGAACATCCAGGGGATGGACATTGAGAGAGTGGACTCTTACAAGTACCTGGGTGTTAACCTGAACAATAAACTGGACTGGACTGACAACACTAAAGCCCTATACAAGAAGGGTCAGAGCAGGCTCTACCTTCTCCGGAGAGTCAGGTCCTTTGGGGTGCAGGGGGCTCTCCTCGGGTCCTTCTCTGACTCTGTTGTGGCATCAGCCGTTTGTTATGGTGTGGTCTGCTGGAGCAGCAGCATCTCTACGGCGGACAGGAAGAGACTGGACAAACTGATCAGGAAGGCCAGCTCAGTCTGGGGTCGCCCCCTCAACCCAGTGCAGGTGGTGGGAGAGAGGAGGATGGTAGCACAGCTATCATCAGTGATGGTGAACCAGTCCCACCCCATGCACACACACTCTGACTGCACTGAGCAGCTCCTTCCTCCCTGCTGCTGTTAGACTGTACAACCAGCTGTGCTGAGCAGACCACAAACACACACACACATTACACTTTATATTTTTCTTTTTTTTTTTTATACTTTATTGTTTTTTAAATATAATTTTTTAAATATTTTGTATATTCTGGGTGAATCAGTGTCTTTGCTGCTGTGACGGATGCTGTCTCCTCACTGTGGGACTAATAAAGGTGCATCTTATCTTACCTGATCTGAACAGTGTGTTGAAATGTGCTGATAAATTGTCATCATCTCATTCGTGACTGCCACGGAAAACAGAGAAGAATATATATTTTTAATGTTGGCTCCTTAGATGTGCATTTATTATGAATGTCAGCAGGGTACACGCTTTTTTCACTCACTTACTTACGCGATGGAAAATAGATGAATTGTGTAAGACAGGATGCAAATTAATAAATAAATAAACAGTTAAATGAAGAAGAAAAGAGGCAAGAAACCAGCATCAGCACGACTCTGTGAGGCAGTGTGTTTGTTTTCTTACAGCTGAAAATGAACAAAATGTTCAGGGTTAACAAGCAGGTCAGAATGTTTCCGGCAGACAGTGTGTGTGTGTGTTACAGGTCCCAGGTTGAGAACGTGTATGCAGATAAGGTTCTGTATAAAACAGGAGAAAAGGATGACACAGGCGACATGTACTCCTTTTCTATGCAGCTTCGCTCTGTCGAATTTTATTTGCCAACATGCAAAATATACTTCTGACGATATTCTTTTTATGATTAAATCCATACAAAATTTCACAGTATCAAAAGTAAACAAAATACTTAATCTAGTTACAGTCCTTTACTTGAAAGTAAATCCCAGTCTTTCTTACAATAATAAAAAAAATAATTAAGTTCAACCAGTCTGCTACTGGGTTAATGTGTGCTTATTCAGCATTTAAGCTGAGCTGTATTTACATTTAGTACGCCATACTGCATATTTAGTAGAAAACCAAAAAAAAACTATCAGTCATGACAACTGCATGTCAATTTAAAAAAAAAATGCATGAGCCGAAGACTTGCAAAATAGCCGTTCAAGGTGCTAAACAAAATCAGGAATATATCAGAACAATCTATCAATCAAAACACAGTAACCAAAATAAACTATGACCACTAAGATCTCACTTTTACCCGAAATGGAATGTGCTGGAGCCAAAATCAGGACCATATTGGTAATTTATGCTAATTTCAATAAAACGGTTATGACCAGCGCCATCTTAGGCTACACAAAAGAAAACTAAAGAGAAACAATATCTGTACTACAAAATCGATTTCACATTCATTTTTTTTTAGGTGTTTGATAACTCATGTGTGTAGTTATACAAGTTGAAGGAAACTTAACAAACCTGTATAAAACAGGAGAAAAGGATGACACAGGCGACATGTACTCCTTTTCTATGCAGCTTCGCTCTGTCGAATGAGGAACACAGCGAGTCCGCTTGACAAAGAGGGTCCGTAAAAGAAGCACAGCGCCACACCGCCTCCTACTGGCGATACCAATGAGCAACTGTGTTGCAGAGAGGGCTTGCCAAGAAGCCAAAATTAACCGTTACAGCTCACATTCAGCTGTTTTCATCACAGAATGGCACACAAGTAAATCATGGATAAAAAATATATATATTTTGTATACACTATATAAAAAAATATATAAACACAATTACAGAAAATGTGACCACACATTTTGTGTGCGTCACATGTGCGTGTGCGTGCGTGTGCGCGCGTGCGTGTGTGTGCGTTCACGCAGTGGCAGCCACATCCTGTTTCACTGACCGAAGTCTACAACACAGTGCCTGAAGCAAAAACAACCACACTCAGCTTAAACACAGGGAAAAGAGAAGAGAGGAAGGAGAAGAAGAATGGACTGTGGTGGGAAAAATAAAAAAGAGAAGTGACGCACTTCTCCAACTTGGACTTTCACTTCCATAGCACGGTGTCACTGTGCATCAAACATCCAGGAAACATCCCATGTGCCGAGTTTCTGCACTGACACGAGAACAGGACACCGCAGAATGTCCTGCAGAGCAGCTCCCTCCTGCAGGCATCTTGCCCCGGCCAGAGACTACTCCCCTCACAGACGAGTGTCTGCTGACTCCCACACAGGGTCGGGGTTCTTGTGTGCTGCCAGTCGATTGGCAGGCACGTGTGCTCTCAGCATGCTGATAAGCGAGCTTTCAAGCTGTCCTCTCACATGGCCGTTTTACTTAGCCATGGAGCGCACACTCGCTCAGCAGTGCCAGGGGAATCTCATGTTCGTTGCCTCTGTTTGTGTTTGCACGTGTTTAAAACTGCTCAGCGTTTTCACGTCTTCTTCTCTCTCAAAAGGTTTGTGAGCTCATTCAGATGTAAAATGTTTAGGTTTCCAAAACAGAGAATAAAAAAAGAACACACACACACACACACACACACACACACACACACACACAGTACGTCACCAGTAGATGGTGGTGTGGTGCAGTAATGGGTCTATAGGGGAGGCAGCTCTGCGCAGGCGCAGTTGAGCAATAAATTAGCACCAGCAGGACAAAGACTAACTTTTGTCCTCCTCCTTTGGTCCACAGTTGGTTATCTTCCACACGTTACACAGTGTTACCTAGCCTGTGTAACCCTACTGGTCCAGATTTCCCCCAGGTCTGGCGCCAGTAACAGTCCATGGAAAGGTGAAAAGCAGTGTGTGTGCAGTGAAACTGACATCTGTCAGGTTGAATCATTGTAAGGACGAAGGAAAGTGTCTGTCCAGACTCCTGGACTCCACTCCTCCTTTCAGGAGCAGCGTTTCCATCTTTCAGATCCAGATTTCACTGTGGGGACATCAGTGTACCTCCCACATTACTGTTTCACCACACTGTATGGAATATGTATGTATGTGATAAACACATTGCTGCAAAGTAAATGACATTGACAAGAGTTAGGGGACAGCTATTACCCTCCCCACTAAATCTCCTGAAGGGTCTGAACTGGGAGGGTCAGAACTGAACTCAAAATACAGAGTCTTTCACAGTGTAACTGAATTTGGAGGTGTTTTGATTTGTTTTTTGCTTTCCTCTCCTCTGGGTGGTGGCATCAGAGGATACTTAATTAAGGCTCAGTGTAACAACACATTAAAAAAACAGAAGAGCTCAAAGCTTCAGTGAGCTGAATGTTGTACAAAGATTTTTCCAGCTAAAGACCTGAGGAGCAAAGACAAAACCTTTCATGGCGCGACTGTCAATAGATTCACAATGTTGTTGTTTTATCAGTTAGTGGAGTGAAGCAGGCGACTGCTGATCCTGATCATGTTTTCTGTTTAACTGCCTGATGCTTCCCTGTGTTCACGCAGCAGTGATGAAACCAGATCTGACTCAGTGGATAAAATAAGACGTTTTATTTCTGCTCTCTATTTTTATTCCTGGAGACTCAGCCTGTGTGAAAAAGAGGTTTGGTGGGATAGAGAGAGGTGAAGGTGAGATTTGCCTTAATGAAAAGGAGGGTTAGTTAAAAGACAGAGGGATGAAGAGGCAGATGGAGGGAGAGAGGGAGAGGGAAGAGGGGATAGTGAAGGGGAGGTGGGAGGAGGAGAAGGCAGAGAAGGGTGCTAATGAAGGAGGGGAGGAGAAAATAATTTTCTAATTAACACTCCTCCAGGTTGATCCCACTGGAGCTCTCCTTCTACGCGTCCTTATGCTCCTCCTGCTGTGGCAGAGGGAGGGAACAGAGCTATGAAGGAATAAAGGAAAGGTGGAGAGGGGGAGTCAGAGGGGTGAGGAGGGATGGAAGGAGAAGAAAGGGGTTGATTGGTGAATGTGAGGAAAGACAGAGAGAGGGTTATGGAATGGTTAAGGTTTGGGATAAGGCTGTGGTTATGGTTACTACAAAGGCCTTCACAACTTTACATTTCAGACTAATTATCAATGGTTTGGTAAAAATCACCCACAGTACAGGTAATGCTGAAGGACGCTGGGCTGAGAGAAACGGGACACAAGCAGAGTGAAGAGGGACATGATCCTGACCTGTTTGTATAAAGAACACACAAACACACAATAAAGACATACAACAAGTTGCACAGGTTCAAATGCCACAGGATATAAAAAGCCCATCAGAGGAAGTCTGAATGCTCCGCCATCCTCATGCATCCAAACCAGGTGAGAGGTGACATCAGAAACAACATGATGCTGTCCAACACAACCACTACACCTCAAAAATAAACAGGCAAACCCTCTGAATCACACATGCTGACATGAGACATAGCCAGTAGAAAATGACACCATTCATTTTGCTGTTTCATGTTGTAATTGAAAGTCTCCACGTTCTGTCCTGAGCTGAGTGTCAGGGCTGAAAGCAGTTTCAATCCCCTGTGATTCATTTCCAAAGCAAACTGTCGTACAAGGACCTCAATCCAAACCCAAACTGTCCTTTTGTTTACTCATGCTCAAACCCGTTTTTCCCAAAGTGTCACAGCAGCAAAAACATGGAGCTCTGCCCGAGCCGAGCATTAGTTAGACTGAGCTCAGCAGAAGGCTTAAGGCTTTTAATCCGTCTTTAAAAAGAACCGCAGACCTGTTTTTACCTTGGCTAAATAAAATGCAAACCACACAATTTAAAGCCTCTCCAGCTGAGAAGAGGGAACGCAGTGAACATGGTTTTAAATGTCTGTGTTTCGTCCTGACTTCTAAATAAAAGCGTTTCAGTTTTGGACGAAAGAAGCAGAGTACCTCGGTTTTCTTTCCAAATCAATTTAGATCTGTGTCTCTCTGAAAACCCCTCGGATGAATACTGCAGCATCCTGCTCTGAAACATGAGCCGTCTTCATCCTCTTCAATTCACCTGATTCAATTTTATTTACACAGGGCCAAATCGTAACACACACTTTCTCTAGGCACTTTACAAAATAAGGTCATGACCTCACAGTATTATAGAGAGAAAGGCAGCAGTTCCCACCATGAACAAGCACTGGAACTTTGCTGTCAGACCAACGACAGGAAACTTCAGTCAGGACATGTGTCCATGTTAGGGACCGTCTCTAAATGTTCGGAGTGGACTGAAGCCACAGTTATCACCAGTATTCGTGTACTACGGTGCCTTGTGTGTGTTTTTAGTTTTTCAATTTATCTCTTCTTGTTCTGTGGTTTGAAAATGTGTCACAGCTTCACATTTATTCACGTTATTTACCTCATTCTTATGTTGTCCTAAACTCCGTTTTACCATTCATGCTAACCAGGGTGGAAACCTTCATCTTTAACAGTGGAAAATGTGCATTGTAAACATCCTTCAATATCATGCGAAACGAAACAAACAAGGTCTATAGTGTGTCCTGAGAGTAAAGAAAACAGAAAACAGTTCAGGTTCAGTCGATGGAAAGTCTGCAGCCAGAAGAAATATTCCAAATCACCTCTTTCTAAGAACTTCTCTGCTCCTCCCAAGGCTCCTCTGCTAAGGACACAAACAAAAGGAAATACACAGGACAGGTTAATGGGGTTCAAGTTTGGCTTGTTGTCTTATTAGGCTCCCCCTGTCCTGCTGGACACCGGGGTCTTTGGTGGGAAGAGGAGACATTATGGAAGAAAGACAAGGGTGAGAGAAAATCAGACCACAGAAAGAAAGAGTTCCAGCTCTTCACATGCTCTGCCAGTCTTCAGAGAAGCCCTGCTTCACTGTGAAGGCGCCGCATCATCCTCAGCAAATTTCTCCTGAACTCTTCTGAAAAATCTGAAACAATGAGCGTTTGAAGTTGGGTGTGAGCCTTGAGGATGTGTCTTTGTACTGTAAATGTGGTGGGGAGGAGGGAAAAAGCAGCAAAGCAGCTCATTTGTAACATGAAACTTTGCCGTAGAGAGCCAATTTAAATCCTGCTATTACTGAGGACTGAAGACAGTTAATAAGCCTTAAGATCTTTAGAGATGCAAATGAGGAAACCTGGCGTTTGACAGTGTATCACACAAGAAGAATAAATCTGTGCAGATCCTCAGTCATGGTTTTTCCTAAAGCTATGTGAAGGTAACTGGACTCATTTACACAGACACATATATATAAATATATAACCCTGTTCATATATACTGCATGTTAGAGGTGTGTGGTGGGAGAACCATGACTATGTGGGTTTGTCCCATGGACCAAAACAATCAAACGACTCATGGGGTTAAAGTTAAATGAAGCAGCTTTTAATACCAAGAGCATCGTTTGACTTGACACTAATCTTGACTCTATTTAATAGCAGGAAATATTCAAGAACTGAAACTTTCAATCACAGATTAGGATGAAATGTGCTCCATGCATGGTGAGGTTGAGAGACAGCGAGACTCAGGATGGAGCTGTGGCTTCATGACACCAAACTACTGCCAAAGTGTGAACACTAAATAAAAGCTTTCTCCAGGGTTTGGATTCAGATGTTCAACTTCAAGTACGTCAATAGCACGTAGCTCACTGGGAGCAAATTTGCCATCTATTAAACATCTGTTAGGTTTTCACAGTGGTCACTGCGTTCATCATCACCAGTAGATGGAAAATGAAGCAAATATACCCAAACTGGGTGCATGTTTACAGTCTGAGCTATCTGAGTCGTCTCTCTGCCAGGCTTCCTTCCCTTACCCTGTTTCCTCACCGCACCTACTTCAACCCAGAAAGGTCCTACTCCTGTCTCCCCTTGGAACAAAACCTGGCAGAGCGAGACGAGCCCAAGTCCAACTCACCCTCCCTGTGCAAGAAAGCTTCTATCAACATTTGGCTGGTGATGACAGACAGCAACGCAACTATGCTCCTTCAATAATTCAATTTAACCCTTGCTCACACGCTACCTTTTCACTTCAAAAATAATCACTTCTATAAACAGCAGACCTATGATCTACATGTAAATATAAATATGAAGACATGTTTTTATTTTTTTGATACTGGGCTATATGTATATTCTAAAGGGTGGGTATTATAGTTTTTTTATTCTGTTATTTTTAATTTAAATTTTTCTAAAAAATGTTTTTTATCTTACTTCTGTCTTCTACGTTGCATTTTCTTCATTTTCCATTGGGAGTTTGATTGAAACTACAGAATTTCCCTCCAGTGATTAATGAAGTTTCTCTGATTCTGACACACAAACAAAAAAGATTGTGTTTGTTTCTGAATCTAACTAAAAACCAAAACTGAGCTCCTCTTGAAGCATCACAAGTGAAGAGCTGGTAAAACTTCAGTTCTAACAACAGAGTTAACTGTGAGCTTCACTGTGCAGAAAATCAGTCCATCCACCTCCTGGATGCAGCAGACTCACTTCCTGGTCGTGTCCTGTAGTTTGAAGAGCAGCTTGCAGACTTGTGCCATGTGGCTGCAGCAGTCCTTCAGAGGTGAGGTCCGGAGATCTAGGTGGTGTCCAGGGCTTGGTGGATCAGGTCCGGCCACAGCATTCCCCTTCCAGCCTTCCTTAAGGTTTGACATGTGACTTGAACAGAGAAAAACAATGATTAGTAATAAATAAAAAGCAAACAGACTAAAGCAAACCTTCAACATGACCTCAGATCTTACCTTTGGTTGCCGCTCTCTCACTTCCTCTGACTCTGGTGTCTGCTGCTTTCACAGACTGCTGTGGAACAGTCCAGTGCATCCATCCCTGCAGAGTGGAAAGTCTGCTGAGAGTCTCCAAACTCATCCATCAGTCCATTAAGTCAGAACTTCATCACATCCCAGTTCTGTGTTGCCTGTGGAACTCCTCCTCAGCATGTTCTGTTGTGGTCTTGTGATCTGTGCAAACCCTTCCACAGAGGCTCAGCAGTAATTAGCAAGTCCAATGCCCTGACGTCCATGGAGACAGTCTGAGAAGACAATCATCATCATCAACGGGTTGACAGCTCCATGTTTTGGGCTCAGAAACAGAAAAGTCCAAATGTAAAGCAAGAAATTAAAAAACACAAATGATTAAGCACTTCAGAGCACAAGGTTTTCTTCATCCAAGTGTCAGAGTTAAATAAATTCACAATAAAAAAAATTAAAAAGGATAACTATGAAAAAAAAAGAATAAAAAAAAACACCATACAGATAAATATATAAAGTCAAACTAAAGTAAATAACATGACTAGTCTACTAGGTGCTAAAGGACAGAAAACCATCAGTGGAGGTTCAGCCACAGAATAAAGCCTCAGTTCACTCACAGTCAAACTACAGCAGCTACAGAATTATTTCAGCAGAATTTCTGGTCTGTCCAAACTTCAACATGTCTTCCTCACTCTGTCCCTTCAAGCACTGGAACGAAGCCTTAACTGTGTCTTCCCCTCTAGTGTCTTTGACATGGTTTTTAAAACACAGTGAAAGGTTTCTCTACCATCTGTAAACATGTTTTCAGGTTTGGCTTCTGAAATGGCTGTCACTCTGTTCAGGTTTATAAAGATCAGCAGTTCTACTTCAGGACAAAGCCGGTTTTCTTTAGACCTTCTCTTCAGTTCAGCCCATGACAATGTCTCATTTCAAGTATGTCAATATCACGTAGCTCAGTAGGAGCAACTTAATCATTATTGTTCAACCTGGTGAACTTGACTCATCTATTAGGTTTTAGGAAGGACAGCAATGCAACTATGCTCAGGACACAGGCTGAATACTATTAAAAAAAACAGCTCTTACTTTGGAGGATCCCCAATCCTTCTACATCAGAGCTGCCCATGTACAGCCACCATTTACTGATGGAAAACTTAGCAACTTACTGACCTAACAATGATTTTACACAAAATCAAAAAATGTGATCACAAATGTATCTCAGATGCAAATACAGATTTTAAATGCATTGATAAAACATCATCCATGGGCTGAATAACTGCTGGAGAAAACAACATCAGAATTCACAACCAATTCATCAGAGCAGCAATGTTCAAGCAATAATTCCATTTAAACCAATTATCAATAACCAGTCAAAATACAGACAAATCATTATCAAAGTCTTGGTCCTTATAATAAGTTATGATCTAAGAATAGTTATCACCAGGGAACAACAAGGTTAATCAAAAGATTAAAAGAATTTACTAATTTACATGTGGAGACAATAAAAAATACATTCATATATATGTGTATATATGCATGTGTGTATATATATATGTGTGTGTGTATATATATATGTATATATATACTGTATATATGTATGTATATATATATATATGTAGGATGAAGATCTTCAGACTGACTGCAGGTGGTTTATTGATCAGCAGCACGTTCTCTTCACTCAGCAGCGTTTCACAATCTTTAACTACTGTTTATTGATTAAATTCTGCTCAATGAGTAAAACGGAAAATCAACACTGATCGAACTGATGACGGTACTTTACCGTCCGAGCTTCACTCAGAGCGAAGGTTCACCTCCACCCAGGAGCAGGTGCGCTCGAGACAGCCGCACTCATAAAGGTTTATGTGGGTAAAAACTGTGTCTCTGTCCAACTCTGAGGACTTACAGGCCTGTCTCCACATACCCCTGACAGCCTGAGCACATGGGAGGTGAACTGAGGGGTTAATAACGTGAGCTGAGGAGGCCGCTGAGGCCTAATTACCTCAGTGTGTCCCACGTGTCATATTCAGCCTTTATCTGTACCACATGAACCACATCACGGTCCAGAACTTAAATATGTCAAACCACCAAGACTGAAGGAATGTTTACTACAGAACCAGGTGAGCTCCACCTTAAACCATAACCCCGGGTGGCACGAGCGCACCGCAAACTGTGACTGTTTCCGGAACCTGTCGTTGGCGCGCTCGCTGGGGCTCGTGTGAAATCGTGGGTTGAAATGTTGTGTGCACTCACTTTTCGTAGAAAGTCCAGAAAGCCGTTTCCAAACCGTCTGTCCACGGTGAGCGGTGCATGGAGACACGCGCACTGAGGCTGTGTGCGCAGGCGTGAGCAGAAAATGGCGTCTGTGGCTCACGCGGGCGCCTCTGTTGCAGCATCTGAAGCAGAAATTCACAGGCTGACACACCTGGGCTGATACACCTGCTCTGTTTCCCTCAGTGTGCTCACACTGATACTCACTCAGAAACTCGGTGGCAGTCTGTGTTCCGCGCACACGCGCTCTCCTCTCCCCAAAATGGCGCGGTAATGGCGGACTCGGTGCAGCGCGCGGGGGTCTCAGTGGTACCGTGGTTTAGCTGAAGCACGAGCTGAAACCAGCTCCAACACGCGGCACAGCGTCCGGTTGGATCAGGTCACACACTGACTCAAAGTCCCGGGTCTTCACCTGATCCGCAGCAGTATTCCACAGCTTTGAATGAACTCACAACCAGCGTCTCAGTGTCCCCCTCTCTCTAGCGGTCTCGCGGCCTGCAGCTGCCCCTTTTAAGTCCCACCCCTCTAACAATCAGGTGGGTCCTCGCCTCTGATTGGCTAATGATTGGCCAGTGACAATTGAGCCAGACCATAATATCATAGGTCATGTACTACGAAACAAAACATAGAAACCAATAGGGGTGTGCGATACTTTTGTGTAGGGCGGAGAAGTGCGTTATATTTAGTGGTGCGTTGCTTCGCATGGACACTATTGTTCTTCCGGTTCATCTTCTTCTTCTTCCACACGGTTGAGTGCACATCAACAAATTATACATCAAAACGTGCGGCTCGATCGGACTTGGCATGCTTGTATTTTTCCTCCTGAATATTCAAGTTTCGCGACGTAATTCGAGAAATACTGTGAAAATTTAAAATTAAAATTAAAAAATTAAACTTTAAAATGTAGACACAAGTCTTGTGTATTCGAGATGCATTCAATTTCTTTCCTAAGCTGTATAGTTTTTGAACTGTGAGCCTTTAACCATCATGAGTGATTTTGGAAAAATTCTACGTTTACAATGGGCGAAAAACAGCGCAATGCACCACTCTCCCCGCTTCCCGCGGGGGAATTGTCTAGTGTAAGAAGTGAATGCAAACACGCATGAAAACTGAAAATGTGAATTTCCATGATAATTGAATGATTTTGTGATTTTTCAGTTTTCAATTAGTTGATCATGATTATGATCATAATAAAACACAGGATAGATTTTAGGCAAATAAAAAAAAATCTATTGTTATTCAGAAACAATAACAATAATATGACAAAATAATAACACTATAAAAATATAACGAAAAAATTTGCTTGCATTACACACAATTGTTTGTGAAAAATAAAATCAATAGGGCAAAATTTAAAGAAGTGCAAATAACTAAACAAAAGCAAAAACTAATATTGGCTGTCATTCACCACCTTTGGCTGAGGGCCCCTCCTGGTTCCTGTCCCCATGTTCAGAACCACAGATTCATACGTTTCTGTTCACAAACAATAACATGTTTACATTTTTCCCTTTTATTCCACTTGCTGCACTTGCTGTGCTGTATAAGTTGAACTCTTTGAAATCATGATTTTGACACTGGAGCGACTGAGTGTTCAGTCCTATCATCAGGAACCCGCGGAGTAACTCTGGCATCCTTTTGCTACACGTGGCGCTGAACAGAAGGAGTGATGCTTTGTGTGTGGGACTTCTCTTTTCAGCTGTAGTGATGGATTCAGATTCTGCAGAAAGAAGACGGACACCTACTGAGAAGGACCAGGGGGAGTGTGTGTGTGTGTGTGTTAGCTGCAAACACACACATGCATGTAGACACACACTGACAAACATACACCACACTTACATGCACATGCTAACACACACATACACACATATGCACAAAAAACATAATCTGACATGCCTGAAGATGTGCTAAGTGTTAGCCGTCAACATTACAAGCCTGTCATCTTACTTGGCAGAGTGGAGTTTGGCAAGTTTTTTACACACACACGCACACACACACACACACACACACACTTGATCTCAGATCTGTCTTTTTCTTTCTTGCTTTCTAACTTTTTATCTTTGCTTGCCTTCAACAGAACTAATTAATCTTTGTCTCTTCAGATGTGCGTGATAGTGCTGATTCTTCCTGCTCTGCCTATATTAGAAACACTGCTCCTCATTAGCATATTAGCGCACTGCTAGCAGATGAGATGATCAGCTCCAGTCGACGCCTGCTCTTCTGATGTGGCAGAGATCTGTCTGAGAGGAAGTTTCTGGCTGCGTTCTGCAGACAGAGCAGAAATCCCCGACAGGTGCAGGATGTGAGAGGGAAGAAAATCACAACATGAAATAATGTAATTAAAGCAAGTAAGTGTGTAAAACTTACAAATCTCTGCGTGTCCTGTCATTTGTGCATTTTTGCTTACAGCAAAACTGTCACAGGCAGAGATCAGTGGTTACAGAGAACAAAACAAAATAAGAGTCATTAAGAGAGGAATCATAGCAGCTAAGAGGACAAAAGAAGAAAGAAATAAAATCCTGAGACCTGTGTGTCCCCTGTCCTCTGTGTTTTTATGAAATAAAAAACTTCCTCACACCTCAGGAGAGGCTGAATGCTAGATAGCTGTAGGAACCATATTACTAGTTTTCAAATGGAGCAATTTTTAAAGTGCATTTGAGGCTCACAGACATCAATACATGTAAAACAGATGCACCAAGGACACAATGACAGACAGAGGTTTAGAAGAATGGAACAAAAAGGCACAAAGAAACCAGGAGAGCCAATTAGAGACACAGAAATGATGATTTTGTTCTTAGACCAATAATAACATTGCTTACCATCCAAGGACAAACAGGTCTCTACGGAAGCCCTAAAGGGACAAAGCTGAAAAAAGAAAATGTTGACAGGAAAATTTAAGTGAGTGCTTTTTGAAAGTTTTGTTAATAAAATTCTAAAGTTTTTATATTTGCACAGAAGAGTGTGTGGCCCCTGCAGACCACATGTAACTCTGACAAGGACACTGAATGATTGTGATGCACCACCATCGTCTGACACTTATCCCTGAAAGCATCTGCTGAAGCTTAATATTTGAATAACGACAGCTTAGACGTTCATACAGAGCAGAATGAAGCAGAATTCTTCCAAGGCTGAACTCAACAAATAAATGTTCTGTTCTAACGATCACACATGACAGAGCTTTTCCATTCAAGAATGTGAAGGGCAAAAATCCTGGACTGCAACAAAACTAATCCCCTTTTCTTCCCCAAAGGCCAAACTTCCACTAAATTTCACTGAAATCTTTTTTTAACGTTTTTCAAACATTGAACAAACACAGCTGAGAACACGGCCTGAACAGTAACTCATGAACACACATGACATACTGAGGAGACGCTCAAAGGGAATATTTACATTCTACTGACAGAAATGATTATGTGATGACACTGTGAACTGGACATACTGGTTTCTCTTCATCTCTTTCAAAGGGCAAGATTCAGTTTGAACAACATAAAGTCCAGGGTGAAGGCCTCTGTGCTCATGGTTAATTCAAAAACACCTGTATAACCAGAACTGAAGCTTACACACCCACACAAACCAGCCTCTGAAACACACGTTCACACAATGTCAACACAGCGAGTGTGACTAAAACATCAGGTCAAAAGACGGAGCATGAATAAGAGTAATGTAGATGTAAACAAAGTTTGTCTGCTCTCAGCTGATGATCAACACAAACCAACAGGTTTTGTTTTAACGTCAGATTTGAAATCATCGTTCTGCAGCAGAGTGAGATGTCTTGTTTTTGCTTCCAGCTTTGTTAGCCTTGTTAGCCTATCGCCACGTGAGGGCGCTCTATAAAAGGGTGCTGCGGCCATCTTGACCCTCTCTTGCTCCTGGCTCTGAGGCCCCGACGCGTCCCAGTTTCCCGCTTCCTCCCTCCCTGTCGTCGCTGGTGCAGACGCCGAACTGCAGGCCCTCCACGGCGGAGGCTCCACCGACGCGCACGGTTCGTGGGTTCATTCCCCACAGATTAGCCGCAGATTAGCCGTGGGTTGCTGCTAGCCTCCACTGACGTAGCCTGGTCGGTACGTACGCCTCAGGCCGTTTAATGTGTGTAAGCTGTATGCGCCGTGGACTTGTAGTTTGGTGAGTTTAGTTCCCTTTGGTTTAATACAGAGGGTGATTTGTTGTCAGTCGGGTTTGTTCAACACGGAGTAAGAAATCCCGCTGCTTTGCTTTTCTGCGGTGTTTCCGCCCGCGCTTTTCCCGCTGTGGTTCCGCTGGCCGCTCGGGCTTTTATGGCGTCGGGCTGTGCAGGCGTACAACGCAATCGCCCCCACCTACGAAGGCACTGAACGGACAGTTTGGCTTCGCTGGAGGAGTGGATCGTGGGGCTGCTCTTTATTTACTGTCCTCCCCTTTGCTGAATTAATGTAGTTAGTATGGATTTTAGGTCATTCTTCTGATTAATATCTTCCTTTTTTTGTTGGAATTTATTGATTTCTTTATAGAATTTTAGCAGCTGATAGATTTTGTTGGTTTTTTGTATTTTGTTTTCTTTACGGTTTTTGTTCCCATTAGATTATTTGGTTGTTATTAAATATTCTGTTCAGCCGGGTTCTGTGCTGGTTTAGTTATTGTTGTTTTGGTCCAGGTATTCAGTTGGATTTTGTTTCCTGTTTCATGAATGTTTTCTTTTTCCTGTGGAACAACAATTTTTACTTTATGCTTAGTAATTGCTGTCCTTAGTTGGTTAGGGTTTTAACACGTCCCCGCTCCGTTGTATGATGAACCTGAGTACCTTGGTTGCTCTTAACTATTTCCTTGGGTCAAATTCCCAAGGTGGCGTTGTCTCCCTCTCATTTCGCCACACTTCGTTGGTTTTCTGTCCCTGTTTATTAGGACTGAACATTTTATCCTTTTCTCATCAATACAGATTTCAGACAACGCGATCACGTGATCGCCAAAGCTGCCGTTTTGTTTTTTTTGTTTTTTTTTGTTTGTTTTTTGCAGTGCTCCTCACTGACCCGGGATCTGCTGTGTCCACTATTTTCCACATACATGCAGTCTCCCTACCTGCCGAGCTCACGGATCAGAAGCGGCATGCTGCGCGTGCACAGGTCAGGCTAAGGCAATCAGTGTCACCTGCTCCACCTGCTGCTTCATCAGTGAAATGGCTTCAGCTGAACCAGAAGCGGAGTTACGCGCAGACGTGCACCAGAAACAGGTACTGTGCAAAACCTGTGGCGCTAAAGCTGCAGCATCCAGCGGAAACACAAGCAGTTTATACCGACACCTGAAAAATCACCGCAGGTGTTTGCCTGACGGAAAAGTTCCGGTGAGTCCAGTGAAAATAGAAAAATAACCATTGGTCAGGGACCATAGAATGAACATGCGTGTTTCTTAAACGCATTTTTAATGAACTCAGACAATCATGAGATGTTTGCCACAGATATGATTATTTCTTGTAGTATTTTGACATTTGATCATGTTTTTGTAAACACAATTCATTTGCAGGGGCTCCAGATGTTTGTGGAGCACTTGCTGGCAGTGTTGACTCAGCGAGGACAAGATTTCAGAATCCAGGGAAAGGCACACTGTTCTGGTGTGTGTGGTTTTTAGACCTTCCACCAGTTCACATGCACACCTTCATCCAGTCTGCTCATCACTCCTCCTCCCTCCTGCCATCACTTAAGCCTAACTCTGCTCTCTTTGCCAGTTCGTCAGTTTAACCGTCTGGTTACTCTCTAAGCTTAGGTTATGTCTTTGTCTCCTTGTAGACGCTCACCCTGCTCTCTGCTTTGTCCCAGGACCCTAACCATCCGAACACTGGACGCATCCCCACACTCTGGAGCCACCGTACCACCCCTGCCCATCTCTGTCATCCCTGGAAACCCCCCCCCCCCCCATTCACCTGCCTGCCCACTCACTCACAGACTTTGAATCAAACTTCCCTTGTAATAAACTTCTGTGAACTGTGACACCTGTCTCTAGTGGCTGTGTTCAGCGTCTGGGTCTGACTAGTGTTTGAAGCCCTTGGTATAACAGATGTACGAGTTGTATTTATCACTGGAGACTGAACATGAACCTTTTATTTCACTCCCACTTACCAGCTCCTATTCATATGAAATCCACAAGACATCAAAGTGTCATGAATCCACTGTTTTCTCTGCAGCCAAACCATCACTGGCTCAGGATCAGTGCACTGCTGTGTTTACAGGACAGAAGCTTCAGGCATCAAACACAGAACGGAGCAGCTTCACACTGTGTCATGCCTGAAATGGAATTTGTCCCCTTGTGTTTTGCACTTGATGATGAATCACATTAAGAGGCATCAGCTTCAAACTGTCCCTCACTGTCTTAGCAACCAATAATGAAAAAGGAATAAATTAAAAATCAGAACAAAGTGTGCAGGTGAGTGGAAGCAGCAGGAGGCTGAAACTGAAAATTTGAAAATGATTTCCTCTGTAATTATTACAGCAGGAAACAGTTGCCTTTCATGAATTATAAATGCAGTGTTAATAATAATGCAGCTGCGTTTGTTGTGGCAGGTTAATGTTTGAGAGCAAGTGGTTGTACAACAGTTTGTCGCTGTGTTTCTGTTGTTATTGTAAACTCGATCCTCTGACCAGATGAGCTGTTTAAGTCTGTTACCAGCACCTTTGGCTTCTGTTGTGAGGCCCACGCCCTCCCACCAACACTGGTGTGTTGGTGTGTGTTGCAGTGTTTTTCAGTTTAAGAGCTTGATGTTCTTCTGATCTTCATACTCATGGTTGTGGAGAAAAGAATGGATGTTTGTTATGCCCCTTTGTCCATTTCCTCACACCTCTCTCCTGAGTGAGGACAGCTGGTCCATTCTTCCCCCTGCTGCTCATTATTCCATACATTCCATCCCAAAAGACATCAATGTTCTAAAACACAATGATAATTAAAGTGAAGAGACGAAAACTATTTTTGTGTCCATATCCAGCTCAGGTGTGTAACATGCAATTCATATTACTGAACACATTTATTTTACTGCATGTTACTGAGGCTTTAAGTTAACACAAACCGCACACAGCAGATAGAATGAGTCTCTGCCAGCAGTGAACATGAGCAAAATAAAAACCTGGTCCTGGCTTCAGTGTCAGCTGCTCTGGGGTAATTACAGGAGACAGAAGGTCACAAGGTCTTCAACAGTCCTTTCCACTTTGACTTAAAAAGGGAGATACGTGTGTAAGTGACGCACTGTCTGTAAACACAGCAATGTTTAATAAACCTCCCAAAATCCAGCCGTGGAGCATCACAAGCATTAACCAGTGTGACAGGTGGAAACCAGCCAGCGACAAACATCTAGACACAGGACCGCCTTGGTGTCAGAGAATGCTACAGGAGGATTCTTTCTAAATAAGCTCATTTCACATGAATGCCTCACTGAGTGGAAAAAACATGGCTCAATTAAACTGAATGAAACAAAGGTAAATAGAAATAAGCCAGAAATCCTTGATGTGAAAGGAATAATCATCAAAGGGGCTGAGACACAAAAGCTGAGATGATTCAAATATCTGTGTGCAACTTTTTGTTGTGGAGCATTTAAGGCGTTTTTAGCTCCATCCTCCTTTGCTTGTTATGTCCCTGCCTCAGCTCTCATAAACAGTCATGTAGCCTGAGGATGAATCTTTAGTCCTTCACTGTCACCGATGAAGACAGAGGATGTGCCAGTTTGCTGTATTAAAAAGCTGCCGTTCTATTTTTCTTCCTACTTTTCTCCATTGTCACTGTTTTCATACCAGGAAAAAGCAAATGAACAAATTTTCTTACTCATAGTTTTTGGAGTCAGGGTTTGTCCAAGCTCTGCTCACGTAAATGTTGCTTCCACAGAATTCCTCTGCATGACATGACATGCGTTATACAGTATGTCCTGCATGTTGATTATTAAGAGCAAAATGACTGAATGGATGGGCACCTGCATCACACAGAGAAATTCCCAGTTT
>CM028903.1:1082859-1217859 GCA_016801885.1 Toxotes chatareus | reverse complement strand
ATCTGAGATAAACAGCGGCGCTTGGCAGGAATGTGAATTAAATCAGGAGACATTCAACCCTCTGAGAAAACGCTGCAGGAGAAGAAGCACTTACTGGGCTCAGCTCATGTCTCAAAGTATGTAAAAGAGGCCACAGAGTAAAAGCTCATTTCTAAATTCAGGATCTTCTTCTTAAGTCGATAACACTGAGAGAACGTGGCCTGTCCTACAATCTGCATGCCTTTATTCTCTCACTTCCTCTCAGTTCGCCGTGTCAGGATGACTGGTGTGTGTGTGACTGTGTGCAGGTGTGGAAGTCAGAAGAATTGTAGTCAAATGACGGAACTTGAGTGTTTCTGTTGTGTGAGACGTTGTTTTCCTCAGTGATTCTCTTTTAACTCCACAACAGTTTTCTGCTGGTTTTGGTTCATTTATCCCAGAACAGGTTTTTACATTCAGAACATGTGATATCACAGAACATCACGTGTCCTAATCCCTAAACCAGGAATTCAAACTAATAAAACAAAAACAGGTTATGTGCATCAGAAAACACTGAGTAGCATCAGCTGCCAGTCGGGTTCTCAAGAAACTAAGTGTTGTTGTAGAAGTATTGTGGTAAATTGTGCAGCAGTTTTAATCCTTTACATCTGCACTGCAGTTGTAACCGGAAGTTGTGTGTTTGTTGTTGTGTTAACAGCAGATTTAAAACTCATGGTTTTTCTTTGAATGACTCGGATGAAATCAGGTGTTTTAGTCTGAAAAATATTTGAGCAAAAACTCTTCAACATTGACCCAGTGCTTGAGTTAAAGCGACGATTCGCTGTTCACGGCGTTCTTCCTAAAACTGAGAGAACAAGAAGCACATTGCACAACCAGATCACCTGCCACAGGTGTGGGCCAATCAGCAATCAGCAGTGGCCTCCGTTAAATACACAGTTCAAGTTCACAGCTTCACCTACTGCTCAGAAAGCTGAGAAAGATTCAGCTTCATGTAAATGTATGTGTCCTGAAGTGAAACTGCAAACTTTTAACACACTACTAATTTTGTTGTGGAAAAACAACACAACTAACAGTCACATTTTGTAGTTTGCCACACAAAAGACAAAAAGCAGCAACCTACTTATGTCTGGTTAGAATGTGTGGATGTGTTGTACAGACCCTGTTAGGTATCATGTTTCATTCCAAAATTCTCCACACCAGCATCTAAATGCCCAACATGAACCAAAGCAGAGAGGACGTGTCGTCCTCGATGAGGACGTGCTGCTGCGTCACTGTTTCCGGGCTGTTGTGCTCCATCTTTTCATTCTCAGAGAGTTTGTGCTGCTTTCAAACTTTTTATCTTTCCTCTCCTTTGTTCTTCATCTGTCTCCTTCACTTTCTTACTTTCTCATTACTGGATCTCGTTCTCTTGTTAGCTCTGCATACCCCACTTTTTTCCTTTTTCTCCCCTCACCCCCCCCCCTCCCCTCCTTTCCCCCCCTTTCCCCCCCTTTCCCTTCAAGGTTCATAATAAAAACCTTATCAAGGCTTTTTAGTTTATGTTTTTTTCCCTTTCCTATTCAGGCATTCCTCAGAGATTATCATGAACTAAGAGGACCCAGTTACACAAGGACTTGATTTAAGTTAAAAAAAAAAAAAAAAAGACAAGCTGAAAATGGAAATCTGAGGATACGCAGGGAACTACAGGGATGATATGTGACACCAAAAAGTTTTCACAATTCAGAGCAGTTTGAAAATGGGAAACAGTGACAAACCGAATGACGCAGACAAAGATCTGTACCATCTGTGAGCGTGCAGCGTTCCTGAGACGAGCTCTCACCCTGGCAAACGTTACTTCTTTGTCCTCGTACCTGAAAAGTTTCACAGAATTTGGTCCTTTTGCTTTTCCAGAGCCCTTTTCACATTTGCTTGTTCAGTTTCAAGACTTTGGATCAATTTTCAGTTTGTTGCTGCAGAATTCTCTGACCCTCTGCTCAGTATCTAACCAAGATTCATAATCATTATCCTTTATCAGTTTTGTTGAATAATCAGTTTTGGATGTGATGCCGCTGCTGTTCCATCATCTCTCTCATAGTCTCCACAGATCTTGACGTTATTCAGTGAAAAACACTGATCCCAGTGTAAATACCTGGAAAGAAAATAAAAAAGCTGCTCTGTTGTCTCATTTTCATCTTTTGATGTCAAACCCAGAAGTTTTCAGTGCACAGCAAAAATAAAGAAACTGGCCTTGCTGATGTTTTTTAGTGTTGTTACTACAGGACACCTGCTGGTGAAGTGGCAACACTGAAGAGATTTTCCTGGAGCCTTGTCAATCCAGATTGTTGCTTAGGCTGATCCAAGCACAGCAGAGGGAGTAGGCCCAGGTAGAGCCAATCCACGAGATATCACAAAGTGCAACAACCATCCACAACTTTTGCTTACTTGTCTACTTAGTTTGTCACAAGATGTTAAGAAGCACGCTGGATTCAAAACTTTCAAGTCTTAACTGTATAAAATAATAGTTCAAGCAAGTTGGAGTGTGAAGATCCCAAACCCGTTCAGGTGCCTTTAATTAAATCATGTTCAGGTCCAGACACACCAAACACACACCAACACTTTATTTAAAGCAGCATTTCAGTCCCTGTGACGTTTCTCAGGCGGCGTATTAAACAAGAAACACCTTTCAGTAGCAAATCACCTGCCGCAGGTGTGGGTCAATTAGCAATCAGCAGTGTCTTCTATGTTGGCACACCTGATGCTCCTTTAGACACTCTCTGTGGACAAATGTGTATAAGGACAGTCAAAATGTATTAAGTCATTAAAGTCATGGTTTTCTTTTCATCCTCTCATTAAAATAAGTGACTGGTGATTATGGCGTCCTGCTGGCATTCCTCCTTCCTCAGTGTTTTTATGTTTTTGGGTTGTCCATCCGTCCGTTCAGGATTCATTATTCATATCATTATAACCTTCACAAAGGGAGCATTGATTGAAGGACAGTTGGACTGGACTCGTCCCGATGTGCCCTGTGACCTCAGCAAACGAATATGAACTGAGTTTATAGATAAAGAGAGGGAAACATAAGAGGTGTTAGAAGACAGGAAGAGAGAAAAGAAGTGGTCATGAGATGGAAAACAGTTACACATGAGGAGGGAGAGGGATAAAAAGACGGAGACAAGGTGAGACAGGTAGAGAAGAAAAGAGAGTAAAGCCTGACTGAGAAGAGGAGCAATAAAATGGAAGAGAGGCAGAGAAAGACAAGAAATATAGATTGTGATTGCAGTGATTTATGAGGGAGAATTCAGGAGTGACAGATTTTTTTCAATGGGCCCATTCAGCCGAACCCCAGAAACCCAATTATGTCTGAAAAACCTTTAATGTCTCCTATTACACCGCAGGCGTCGCCGTCATTCAACTCATTCCTGCAGCACACAGTGAATATCAGCTGCAGCTCTGTAACACTGAGTGACGATCAATGTCCTTACAAGGCACAAATGTTCTGTCTGCCTTATGTTCTTAAGACACAGAGGGCTGAGAGTTTGATGGATGAGTGGCGATTACACACTTATTCTCCGTTTGGAGCTACGCAAAAATGGAGAAGATAATGACAGTCAG
This sequence comes from Toxotes chatareus, assembly GCA_016801885.1. Taxonomy (NCBI): domain Eukaryota; kingdom Metazoa; phylum Chordata; class Actinopteri; family Toxotidae; genus Toxotes; species Toxotes chatareus. Next base: position 1,214,289 of record CM028903.1, on the reverse strand, counting down.
CCATTTGTCAGACGGGGCTGATAAGCACATGGCCGTCTGGATGGCTGACTGTCAGTCTGAATGGGGTCAGAACCCACAGAAACAGGCTGCACAGTGATTTATGGAATCTGAAGAATCTGTTCTGTAGTTTCGAACATAAGCGTTAGAATTTTTACATCTGCATGTGAACTCAACTAAGGTCGTTTTTATTAGTGATGTGTTGTGATAGTCACCATTTACCAAGACTTCAGTCACACTTACTTTCTGGGCCATCGTTTTTAACAGGACGTGATGAACGTCCTACCAAACACAAAGTCATGTAGCTGCTGCTGAACCCAGAACAGCTGAACACAGAAGAGACTCGCTGTGGCTCACAGACATTTTTAATGCTGCAGCATCCACACACATCACAGGTCAACTCCACCTGTTGTTTCTGGGCTGAAATGTTAATGAACCATTAGCTCTGACAGGTGCAAACCAGAGTCTGTGTGGTTTTTCTCAGTTCAGACCACTCATCACTCAGACTGACCACAAATATTAAAAACACAGACCGTATCACCTATCAGTGTTTTTCTTGTTGTGGCTTTCAGAGACAGAAAGCAGATAAAATCGGATCACACAGTGGTTTCTATGAACCAAGAGACGATTTGCAAATCAGATAAAACTCCACAGATAATATCTTAAAGGAGAATTCTGGTATTTTTAAGGTCTAAATAGCCCATGAAATGGCTGCGATGTCTGGGCATCTGTCTGCCTGTTTCTGCCACTGACAGGCTCAGATTGTTATTTTAAGTGTCTGACAACATTATGGAAAAGATCCTCACAGAGACAGACTCTTTTTCTAAAGATCCTTTTTGGTTTACCAGAAACAGCTGTTACGTCTCTCTGTCACCAGACTCCATTCACAAAGTCAGTATTTTTACTTTGCAGAAAACAGGAAAAATGTTTTTGTACATGTAGTCTGGCTGTGGCCCGATGCCTGTACGTGCTTTTTCCAGTCGCTGCAGCTTTCTATTTGCACATGGTCAGTTTTACTCATGGTTTCATTGGAGCACCAAGTCATTCCACGTACTGCTAAAGTGAGATTGTAGTCGGTTTCATCTTTCACCTGTTCTCCCCATCTCTGTTTTTTTTTTTTTTTTTGCTCTGCCTTGATCCTCCCATCCCTCTGCAGCGCTGCTCTGTTTTATTTTCTTACATTCTTCGGTCTGGTCACTGTTCTGTCTCTGATCTATAATGGATCAAACAACCTGAAGAAAAAAACACACACATTCAGCATGTGGAACAAAGTGTGAAGGTTCTCTCTGTCACACATTATTACACCTGATTTATGTGAATATTAAGATCGTTTACAGGTTTATAATCACATTTCCCCTCCATTCCCTCCCCTCCTCTTCAATTTGTATCTTTCTTCAGCTCATTTATTCCTGAAACTGTTAATGCAAAACTTCCTCTAAACTAATCTGAGGTTATATGAAGCTTTGAATGACGTCTGCTCTTTGTTTCCTAAAACTGGCTGCATGTTGTCCTTCTCCCAGCCAATATCAGAGGACGCAGTCAGCGTGCTGTCAGTCACTTTTTTATTACTTTTTCATAAAATCGTCCTCTGGGTCAATAAACAAATGGCTGGTCAGGAGAAAGTGGCTGACAGAATGTGATTGTGTTTTTATTGGACAAAGGAAGGAAGGAAATAAGACTGAGGCATAAATTTAAAGAACAATAATCACAAAATAAAAAAGAAAATATTCACAATATTGTTAGCTTTTTTTTTTACCTTGTTAATTAATCACATTTGCAGTGACAACACACATAAGGCACTGATGATACTGACTCTGCAGACAGATCAGGAGGAACTGGACAGTGTCCACATGTCTTTCTCTGCCTCTTCCCTCAAGGCCAAGGCAACGTACCGGAGAGTGTGACGCCCGTAACTGCAGCTTCAGCGATTTTATTTCAAATTACGAGACAGTTGATTTATCCAGATTTCTGTTTGTGTTTGGTGGTGCTGCCTTTTCAGTTTCCACTCGTGCTGAGACTGTTTGGTCCTGTGGCTGTATCCAGAGAAGCCGTGTGAATGAAGATGATCACACAGCTGTGAGGGAACACTTTTCTCAGAGCAGTGCATGAGTGTGTGTGTCATTGTTCTCGTGTGTGAAGTGTCGGCACTGTGCACGGGCCATGTGTGTGCACATGTACTCATACACGCATGTGTTTATTTGAGTGTGTGCTGTGTGTGCATGTACGGTGGGGTTAGTGTCTGTGCTCCTGGGGATGTAAGCCTTCCTAAGATAAGCTATCTACAGCACCCAGACACTGTAAAACAGCAGCAGTAGACACTGGTTATTACTGCAACAGTAGGCCCCAGAGAGAGAGAGAGAGAGAGGGGAGGGGAGGGAGAGAGACAGAGAGAGAGAGTGAGGGCCATGGGAAAGCCTTGGGGAGAGAAGGAGAAGAGGGATAAACAGCAGAAAAAGGGCTGTGATATTAAAAAGGAGAGAAAAAGAAGAAGGAAAGAACAACAGACGAGCTGCGTCTGACCGCTTCTGTAACTTCCTGTAATCTGAACCAACTTCTGGTCCGGCCACAAATAAGCTCCACCTGCAACATGTGACAGAGCCTAGAAACACGTCGCCTTCCTCAGTGTTTCACATAGTTTGATATTTTTTCATTAATGAAAACAAAAGTCGTCCTTGCATGAGCATCTGAGAGCGTTGTAGGAAAATGTCTCTGCATTTGGGACACAACGATATTTGGAAATTGTGATGCTGCTGCTGTCAAACAGGCCCCTGCTGAGCTGTGTGTTCAGAACTACCAGCCCTCGGACCACGGACCACGGCCCGCGGACCACAGGAGCCTCCTGTCTGCTGTTTACAGACACTGCCTGCTGCTGCACAGGTCACTGACGAGTTGATTCCTGCCAGAGAGAGATCAAGTAAAAGACTTTCATGGAAACGAAATGCGCTGCTTTTTTATTCATTTTGTTAAATACACCAGGACGGGGAGAGGAAACAGGAAAAGGAGGTAGAGACAGATAAAGAGGGATGACTTAGGACTGTTAGTGAAAGAGGAAAGGGAGGGTGAGAGAGGATGGTACTATTAAAGGAGAGAAAATGAGGGAAAAAGAGGAAGGAGGGATGTGGAAATTTGACTCGGAGGACAAGACGAGAGTGCTGTAAAGAAAAAAGCAAAGAGGGTGATGAAAAAGCATCAGAGACGCAGAAATGAAAGGAGGAGAGTTAAAGAGGGACGTCTGGGAATTGAAATGATAAAAAACGAGAAGGGAGAGAGGGATGCTGCAAGAAGATGGAGAACGAGAAGAAAAGAAATGAGTGGAGAGGAGAGAAATGAAAAGAAGTGAAGGAGGAGGCAGGTCAAAGACAGCAGGTACGAGAAAGAAAAAAGGAAATTAGAAAGAGAGAGAAATTAGGGAAGAGTGAGAACAGGAGGGAGAGGAGCAAGAGAATAAGATGCTGATGCAAGAGAAGTTCAGAAGTGATGGACAGTGAAGGTTTTCTTGTTTATTTCATTTAATCCACGACTTTTTCATCATCTCTGTGGATAAAGTGTCAGAGCTTTTTAATTGAAATCCCATCGTACTAACAGACCATCTGTATCCTCACGATCCTCTGCTAACAAAAATAAATCTGAAAACAGTCAGTGACGCCGAACATGTTCCACAGTAACTTATCAGCGTTTGATTAAAGGTACAGGTCCCTGATTTAAGATCACGAGTCCTTCAGCCTAAACGACCATGCGGGCCGTTTGTCCCTAATCTCTGATCTGATTTACGGGAGCGTCTCCTGAGTTACATCCCTGTGGCAGAGGGAGACACGTCACAGATTAACTGATGAAAAATAAATAACTAACCAACCCTTTCACTCACTGTGAACTCTCTCACTGTCCCCAGCTCTCTCTCTGTAGAGTTTACATTCTCTTACTCTCATCTTTCCATCCGCCATCTAATCTTAACATAACATTTCTTTTTTTATCTCTGTCCTTTTTTTCATAAACAAATAGCAAAGCACACTCTTTTGGATTTTGTGGGATTTCAGGGATTGTTAAGTGACATAATGACAGTCTCCCTGTCCAGGAGGTGTCCTCAGTCACTGAGGACGTGCTCCTCTCACACAGAGAATAAATGGTTGTCCATTCTCTGTAGGTTTCAGGTGGTTGTCTGATCTGTCCGAGACTCAACTCTCCATGTGTTTGATGATTCTGAGATGTGATGGTATGTAGATCCCATCACACGCTCTCCCCCTCCTCCCTCTCAAACCTCCCACTCTGACCTGTGCATCTCCCTCCCTCCCATCTGTCCCTCTCCCTCCGTCCCTCTCCCTCTGTCTCCATTTCGTTTTTCATCCCTGCAGTATTTCCTCCCTCACACCTTCCCCAATTATCCTGTCATATCTCCCACCTGGTGTGCGTGCGTGCGTGCGTGCGTGTGTGTGTGTGTGTGTGTGTGTGCGTGCGTGTGTGTGTGCGTGTGTTTGTGTGGGTGTCACAGGTTCTCTGACATCTCTATCCTTACAGATAATTGGATGTTGGGTCATGACATCAAACAGCTGCCAGGGGAGGATGTGTGGAGACAGAGGTACAGAATAATTTAGAATTTCATGCAGTTTAATGCAGCAACTCATAACGAGGCAGTGGAAAACACACACACACACACGGACAGTGAGAGCAGTTGAGGAAAAAGGAGAGAGGTGAGGAGGCAGAGAGTGTGAGAGAGGACAGAGGCGATGTGAAGGTTTTAACCACAGCCTGTCACACACTGTCCTGCTGAAAGATTTGTAAAGAAAATTGGCTCTGTTCCATTTTTCTTCTTTTAGAAATGTAATGTTATCGCCATGTTTTAAAGGAGAAAGTGTTCCACTGAATTATCTGACGACCTGAGAGAAAGGAGTTTGTCTCTGTCCCCAGGCCGTCTAACCCTGAACAGACAGAGAGGAACAGCATTTCATGGCTGTTTCCAGAGTCATGTTTTTCATTCAGTGCTTTTCATGTGAGTTACGTCACATTGGTGTAGAGACGCTGCTGCTTCCTGGGCCTTTAACTTGCTAATCAACTTGAAGGCAAATATGGAGCAGTAACATGGAAGCTGTAACGCCCAGAGTCTCTGGGTACACTGTGGTCCACAGAGCTGTGGACTGTGTGGACAGACAGACACTGTGTGGTGTAGTCTGTGTTGACCTTCAGAGGTTTCACTCCTGGCCTTGCTGCTGTGATGTGAAGCTGTATTCCCAGACCCCATGATGTTGCTGTTGTGTAGTTACAGGTGCGACAGAGCAGCGACGCCCAGCATCAGTCACAGGTGGACCGGCAAAACACTCCAACCTTTCAGCCTGGAGTTAAGTCACTCTTCAGTAAACACCTCACACAGGCTGACAGGTAAGCATGGCCCTGTCCTGTTGCCAGGATCAATACATGTCTACACAAAAGAAAAGCAGTGATGTTATCACACTGTGCTCCTGGAAAAGCAGATGATGACTGTTGTTCGTTGACTACACCTGTCTGTGGTCTGCGTCAGGTGTGTGTTACATCTCTGAAATGATTTCAGAGTGAAAGATTTAAAAAGAGATGGAAATACAGAGTGAAGAAAAAGAAGAAACTGTCATGTTGTATGAGTCAGGTAAGAGGTTGAGTGACGTGGTCCACACCACAGAGCTGCTCCAACGCGGCCCTCATGGGCCCACACAGCACTGATCCAGCACTGACACAGTTTCCCCATTAGTTCACTGACCAGCAGATGTGTTCCACTTGGCACTGACACAAAGTTTAATGCATTACATGGGATGCAGTCCTGTAAAGGCCCGTGGTGTTTCACAGTAGGTCATTCTAGGCCAGATGCTGAACACGAACGGACAAACATCAGGCCAGTGATCCCACAGACTCAGTTCCCATGATGCCACACGAGGTGCTGGAAGCAGTTTAATGTTGAATTATTGAAACAGCGAACTTGTTCTCATTATTCATGGCGTGAGAACCTTGAGAGACTTCTTTCCTTTCTCTGATGTAACGCTGTCCTTCCAATCTCTGAAAAGTAAAGGGTCCTTTTTATAAACGTTGAAGGCCTCAGATTGCAGCAGCAGAGACTCTCCAGAATCTACTCTGATGATGGTGATGCCTTCGGTTCATCAGCCCTTTGTGTCACTGTGGGGGCTGCTCGAGAAACCACCGAGTGTGATGAGCAAGACACAGACACAAAAAAGTTTGCAGCTTAACAGAAGCAAATGACAAAGATTCGTTTGCACTGCGTTTAAAATGTGCTGCAAACACATAAGAGAAGTGTTTCGTGTCTGCTGTCGCTCAGGAATGTAATGTGGTTCGGTTGGATTTTCAGTTTTCTAGATGAAAGTGTGCTGAAGTCTCATTCTTTTACCAGAATTTACAAGAATAACTTACTTCTTGTGTAATACATGAAAACTGATTTCAGGACATTCACAGTTTAGTTGTGTTGTTCTTAAACTTCAGTGCATTGGACTCTCTCACTGCCACTATTAATGACAAGTAATAATAATAATTATAATAATTTTTTAAAACAATTTTTAGAGTCCAGACACACTTATTTATTTATATAAAATTTTCCCCTTTATTATTTTATTTCATTCCATTAATTCAGAATATATGAAATAAGTGCATTAGTATTCTCCATGAGCAGGTTCAATGCAAGCTGTCAAACCTGCTGTTGGTTAAATCTCACTGTGGATTTAGACTTTTAATATATAGCAGAGAAGGCAAACATAAAACCTGCTCATTTAAAAGGGATGAGAGCTGAACCCAGTAGCTGTAGTTCAAACCGTGGACCAGTATCCAAGCTACAGTAAGTGCCACCACACTCTTTATTTTCCAGAAAGAACAAACTGAGGATTTAAAAAAGGTTTAAAATACATAACAGATGATTCTCAGCTGTTGTGTGAACTGCAGTGATATGAGCCGTTCTTCGTAGATAATTCAACAAAAGCAGTTACCAACGACTTAACATCAGTTTTATGGCTGTGATTCTATTCTGTGTACTGACTTCAGTCAAGGTATGTGAACATGAATAATGAACAACAGGAGCGAGCAAGAAAAGCTGCTAATTGAGGTGCCAGCTCGTGACCTATCGCAAGATAAAACACAAAAGCCAATAAAGCTTAGCTGTGAAGGATCCAGGGGGATTATCAGTGTGGCTGGAATGAATATTTGACCACTTAGATTGCCTCACTGGGACTGTTTGATGTGTAAATCAGCTTATTAGCTGATATAAATATAGGAATGAAGAGAAGAAGGAACCAGGTGAAAGAAACATGAGGAACACCTGGTTTAAACAAGGCTGTAGCTGTTTGAATTTAAATTTAAAACAAACTAAATGAATCAGTCTTATAATCAGCGGCAGTAAGATTCTTGACTCAGGGATCTTTAGTTTCTGCTTGGAAGGAAAAGCAGGACCATAGCTGACTTAGCAACATGCAGAGGATGTTACATCTGAATGTCAGTGAACAACTGGGTAAATGAGGCACTGATAATGAACACATAACAAAGAGAATCACACCGATGAATAAAATGAACTGATCATTCAGTTTAGCAGTGGTGAAATGAAGTGTGGGATCCAGAGAACGCAGAGGGAATGACTGATTTCTCCCAGAATTAAAATGAATAATTCAGAGTGCTCTCCACCATCAGCCATCATCAGAGCCCATCCACCAGACAGCAGAGGTTAACTTTTGCCTACTTTGCAGCATCATCGTACTTTCAGCTGGACCCGGTGGACCTACAGGCTGATCTACTTGCCTGGAGTGCGGTGGTTGCCGAGGCAACGGGTGTCAGTCAGCAGGGTGGCTTGGTGGGGTCCTGATGCAGCCTCTGCTGTTGGTATCAGATAAACTGGCATTTTCACTTTCCCTAACTGGACCCATTAAATTGTCATGAAAGCGATGTTGTGGGCCCCTCAACAAAAACTTCCAAGATACTGTCAAAACCAGACTGAAGGTAAGAGTTTGCTCAGTGAGGTACTGAACTACGAACTGAGGCTTGTTCAGGAATATTTAACCTTTTCAATGAAACCACGAAAGATTACAGTATTCTGCATCTCTGTACTTAACAATAAAACACTTTAATTTTCCTTTAAACTATCACATAAAATAAAACACTGTACAAAACAAATAAAGCCTTAAACCTTAGCGACCTGCCTGCAAGACAAGGAAAAGGGTGAAACAGACCAAATACACCTGCTGCTGCGACTCTGGCAGGATTGTTCAGTTCTTAACCCTTTTAAACCTGCCATAGAACCAAATCCTCCAGAACATATTTTACATTTTTACCTGCTGTGGTGCCACATATTTATCTAAATACAGAGATGTCTTAGCTGTATCCCTCAAAATTAGAAATATAAAAAAGTTGCACAAAATAACTTTAAACCACAATAAATTTGAGTGTATTCACTGGCTAGTCTTTGAGATACACTCAAATTTATAAACTAAGACAAAAACAAAACGAACACCCGCTATCTGGATTATACTAGTTTTATTGTGTGCGCTGTTAATGGATTTTTTGCGACTTTTTACTGGTTTTCTGCACACCCACTCGTGGAAGAGAACAGCTCTCTGAGACATGTTTAAAGTTTGATATGTAAGTGTTACTCCTCCGGTTTAATATGCAAAAAGAATTATTGCTCTATCTTATGTGGTTGCAGTTTTACCGGCATTTAAAAATTGATATGCAAAAGAGATCGCCGGCGCTCCCGTCGGTTTAAACCCCTTAAAGATCGCCGGCGCTCCCGTAGGTTTAACAGGGTTAAAGTTCAACAAGATGCTCCAAATAACATTCAAGTGTCCTTATAACAACTGCCCACGTGAAGCTAAGCTCTGACAAACTGACATTGGCACAGACTCTTTTCTAAAGTCCTGTCAGAGCATTTAGGATTAATGTCAGTGCTTAAGACAAACAGTGGCCTACATCCAAATCCAGCAGACTCAGAGCAGCACCATCATTCCACTGGAGTTGTGTTCTGATTCATTCACCCGATGAATTTTAGTCTAATATTCACTTTCCTTGAGGTTTGGTCTCCAACAACTCCATGGAAAGTTATCTGGCTTTTGAGCTGCCAGATGTTCCACTTTCTTCATCAGCTGGTCTCTGACTACGTCTGTCTGCTGTCTGGTGCTGGGCAGGTCATGGACAGTGGGTTTATCAGAGCCTGTTTTCTGAAAACAGCTGTCTGCTGCTGATAGAAAGGCTGAGACACACAGCAGTACTACCACAAAACCAAAATCATGATCTAAAGGAGGCAGAAAACCTGCAAACATGTCGGTAATGTCACTTGTTTAACATTCCACACAGTTACTTGATGTAAGAGTAACTTACCAGGAGGGAAAGCAGAGTTTACTTCCCTCTCTGAGGGACCCTGAGGGCCACAGTCACAGCATTCAGTGGGTCTGTTGCCATTTTTACCTCCTGTGTTAATGATGCCATCAGGGACAGAACAAAAGTCCATACTCTCCCTATTTTTGCTACTAGTGGAGGATTTCATTTTTTAAAGACTGCAACACATTTTTAGGATAAATCTGATATGAAATGAACATGAGTTTGTCACTTGACATCAGGAAGTCTATCACAAGTGACACTTGAAATGCAGAACTTCTTGGAAAGAATCAGACGATAGTAGCTTCACAGTTCGCCCAGAAGACCTGACTCTTTCTTTTCCAGAGGAAAGGAACTTATCAAAAGCACTCTGGGCTTCCTCACTGAAGGCTAATCCCCACTGTGCACTCCTATCCCCTGCAGGGTACAGCAGTAATCACTCATCTCCTGAATACCAACCACATCCTGGTGTTATACCTTAACCTCCTTCAACAAAGAGCCTTTACAGAGGAGCTCTCTGCTGCTCCTCCAGTAGTTTAAGACCCTCATCAGTCACTCCCTGTGTGGTCTGCACCTAGCTTCCCAGTCCCAGTGGTGTACAGTGACTCTTTTTAACGTCCTGTGGTCTAATGTCCTTTTCTCTCTGTGCACTGTGCAGTAACACATTTACGAGTCTAATTCCCACTTTCATTGTTGGCATTTACCAATTCTTGACAAATTGTCTAATTTGGGCTTTTTGTCTGTGTGCATATAGAGTGTGAAATTACAGGGAGCCCTTAAAACAGATTTGAGCTTTCTTGATCTCAAAAGCAACATTCAACCAGCAGCAGCACAGTGTTTGAAAATAGACCTTTTTACATCACGAGACACAACTTTTCTCCTTATTCATCTTTTTTTTTAATCCATATGAAAAGAAAAAACAAACAAACAAACAAAAAACCTCATAGACTCCTCAGATTTCCTCAGTTCACCTAATGTCTATTTGAGTTCTTCCTCAGAAAACATATTTTTTACACACAAAAACTGACGGACATAAAGGCATCGACGTACTGCCAACACCTTAGCTCAGGGTTATGGTTCTCTGCAGGTCTACACAGACATGGGAGCTGAGGCGCACAACCCTCACATCTCAACAAGGCATCGAACAGACGGACTGACTCCCCCTGTGCTGCCTTCCTCCCTTCAACTGAAATGTGGTTTTCTTGTCACTGAGTGATCAACCCAAACTTTGAAACATCCCTCTACAGCTGGACAACACATGACATAAATGTAGTATCGGCACAGCTGAACTGTCATAAAGCTTTCACGTCCTCTCCTCTCTTTCCTCGGACACTAAATTGGAGGTGAATCGCTGCTTTATTGAATTGTTGCTTAAGCTCGATGATGTTAGCATTAGATCCGTATTCTATTTACCACCTCAGTAATAAAGCTTATTAATTTCTAATTCCCAGCGAGACCAGGGGTTTAACTGGGGATTTGAGTAAAGCCTGCAGAGTGCATACAGCCACATCAGGAGTTTTGGGGAAGCTTAACATTGTGTTATTTCAGCTCTGACCAGTGTGTGTGTGTGTGCGTGTGCATGTGCGTGTGTGTGTGTGTGTGTGTGTGTGTGTGTGTGTGTGTGTGTGTGTGTGTGTGTGTGTGTGTGTGTGTGTGTGTGTGTGAGTCACTAAACTGTCTCCTGTGTAATGAGAAATTGATTTTGTCGCTGTTATTTACGCTTGTCACTCTTTTTTTCTCTTTGTCTGTATTTGAGTGTCATGGAAAGAAGGATAGATTAGTGGTACATGTTTTAAAATGAGTTTCAGCTAAACTAATAAAGCTGTGACCAAATATAAGGAAGTTATTCCATCTTTAGGAATGTGCCAGTTTTGCAGAGGGCCATCTTTACTATATAACTTTCTAGTTGATAGAACTACTGCTTCATTACGTTCGACCCTTGACTCTGTTGCCCCTCTGAAAAAGAAGGTCATACATCAGAGGAAGCTCCATGGTGTTTACAGATAGAAGGAAGTGGTTATCCACTAATCTACAGAGTTCTGCCTAGCCTGGAGAGACAGCTTCATAACGTATAAAAAGCCCTTCGTAAGGCAAGAACTGCCTATTATTCATCACTAATAGAGGAAAACAAGCACAAGCCTTGGTTTCTCTTCAGCATGTAGAGGCTGATTAGCTCTGTGGAAGCATTCCTTCTCACTGGTACAGCTTCTTTAGCAACAAAACATATTATATTAGATATTAGAGACAGAGTCCATCTCATCCTGCCTACATCTGTTAATGATGTAGGTCCGTCAAGACCAGCAGCTTTAGAAACGTCTGCCTCCTCATCTGTCGTTAGACTGTTTCTCTCCCATAGACCTCGCTGAGTTGACTTCAATAGTTTCTAAATCTAAACCATCAACATGTCTTTTGGATCCTATTCCAACCAGATGTTTTGCCTTTGATTGACACTTCCATGTTAGATCCGATAAATCTCTCTTTGGTAACAGGATAATGTTCCACAGGCTTTTAGGCTGCAGTTATTGTTCCCGGCCTCAGGCTGTGGAGCTGTAAGGAACAGACTCGGTTATCTGTGTGTGACCGACTCAGGCGTCAGGTTTATTCTCTGTTCACAGACCAAAAATACATTTCCAGAGTATTTCCCAAATTCAAATTCAGTATCTTTATTCTGTGAAAAGAACAATAAAGATAATAAGATGTGTAAATAAATAACAAATTTCTGTATCAACAAGCCATTTAACGTTTCCCGTCACAGGAGAGAAGGAGAGAGGAGAGAAAAGCTCATCTTAAACAGCTGAGGGATCCTGACTTTCTGTCTCTGGTTCCAAAAACTGAACCTGAAGCTGAGAGAAAGTGTGGAGCCTGAAGCGTGCTGCACTGGAAAAAGCTTTTCACTCCACCATATAAACTTTATGTGATTATTTGTCTCCTGAGACCAAGTCCTGATGCAGCAAAATGTGTCACAGCTGGAGTGTTTTAAGCTGCCGCACATTACGGGGCTGTCCCATTACTGTACTGTGCTGTCAAGCTGAATTCTGGTTCCTCTGTGCTCATCTGAAACCTGCTGTGGTTTAAAGCCAGATCTCTGAGTCCTTAATGCAGAGGGGATGTTTTAAAGAGTCTGTGATGAGTCTAAAAGCTCATGCGGGGCTCCTTCCTGACTGAAGTCGTCCCTGAGTGTCCCCGTACTGCTGCATTTACACATCAGAAGGTCTCTGCACACACATCTGACTTTTAAATATTTGGAAAAAATCTTCCCGTCGTCCATCTCTTTCCTTTTTTCCTTTCAGTTCTTTCACATGATGGTCCAACACATGAATAGGTTCCTTTTACTGTAATTTTCCATTTACTGTAACCGACCCTGACCTAACTTTACAGTACTGAAATCACTGAAATCACTTAAAGGGCTGTTTACCTGAATCACAGAACACATGTTTTTCTCTTACCCTAACTAACCCATAGACGTATGTATCCATACACAGAGCTTGCCCAGCACAGCAGCTGTATCCTTATTGTCAAACACAAATAGCACAGGTGAAGGATGAACATGTAAGTCCTTCCCAGTTCAGCCATGTCCTGAGTGTGCTGCCTCCCCTGAACTGTGTCCTCTACCTGCTTGTGTCTTGTTAGACCTCCTGTCCCAGCCTTTTAGTCTGTTTTCTGCCTGTGCTTCTGTCTGACCTGTCCCTCTTTGGATGCTCTGTCTGCTTGTTGTTTCTGCTTGGTTGCATCTTTTTCCTGCTTACCTGTAGCCGACCTTTGTCCCCCATAACAACCCAGTAAAGTTTGCCTTTGATTCAGCTGTTGTGTCTGTGAAACGTAGCAGGGACCAGGGGACCAGGGGACCAGACCCTGCGTTACGGGCTAACTGATGATTATGAATCAACAGCCTTGAAATCCTTGATTTCTTTTCATTCCTCCCTCCTCCTGCTCTGTACGTGCTTGCTGTGTTTGCTGTCACAGCTAATGCAGGAATCAGGGGCTTGCTAGCCTGTGAGTCAGTGATGTTTCACTGCAGCTAACACGAGCCTGAAGGCCTGCTGTGAGAGGGCTAGAAGACCAGATGCGAGTTCACGTATTGACTGACAGCCGTGAAGCTGTGCGGTCCATTGCAGGATGGGGGGGGGTAGTGGCTCTGACCAGCTGAACAACCGCACATTGACAACAGCACTCAAATCTGGAAGTGTAGCTCTCACAGCTCCAGTGTTTGATTCACCTTTGTTTACTGAGGAAACGTGATGCCATGTTCTGACGTCAGCGTTCGGGTTATGGATGCTCAAACCAAAGTTTGAAATTAAACGAATGATTAATTTAAGCATTTATCAATAATTTTTTTGAAGCTGTTGCAGGAACTGGAGTAGCCCTTGCATATCATATATATCAACTGAAAAATCCACACACTTCTGAAATAAACACTGAACCAGACAGAACATGCTGTAAAACTGACAGTGTGAACTGAGAGAGGCAAAGACGCTGCATGCTGGGGTTGGGTGGTTCATTAGTATGTAGCATGAAACTTCCTGTCTGATCTCAGTATGTGCTGCATGTATTCACACACAGTGTTAAAGTGTGTGTCCTGATCGAGTACAGTAACACACTTTAACATCAGCTGCAGTAACTCTGAGCTCAGTGGTTTCTTTTTTCTAACAGTGACTCATGATCTTCTTCCCTGTCTCGACCTGTCGCCCACAGAAACAGCACCTCTGCTGTCTGCTCTGTGTAATGACAGCGTTCAGTCTCTCTGCTCGGCCATTACGTTGATGCATTTTGTTATTAAAGCCCATTTTGAAAGTCCTAATGAGATTTGTAATCAAATGAGCACTGGCCTAATTTAACAGGCTCCACATCAATAATTTATCGTGTCATCTGAACATCAAACAGCTCTCTGAGCTGGTGTTGGTAATTCTAACCTCCACTCCTGCCTTCAGCCCTCCTCCTGCTCTCCCTCCCTCTCTCACTCTCCCTCCTTCCCCTCTTTCAGCCTTGTCATTATCAGTTATTTCCTTTTCAGAAGATGAAAAATAACATTAGCAATCTTTTTCAAGGCTGTGATCAAGCAGTGACCTTCTGGAAAATTTCCCAGGACCCGTGTTTTCCTCTTCCTCTCAGGCTGAAGTGTTTGTCCGTTTTCCTGCTTGTTATTAAATCCATTAAGAGGCACTGGAGTCTGCAGAGTTTCACAGCACTCAGATGCTTCTGATGGGTCTCGCCTCCACCTCCACCAATCTCCACTCATCCAGACAGTTTGATTACTTGGGGAGAAAGATGAGGAACAGCAACACTAAATCTACAGCAGGTTCAGCTGCCTCCACGAGGCTGTAATACTCAGGACACACCAGAACACAACTTTGGTGGATGGATACCAAAATGGAAACACAACACAGGACAGGAAAGGTAAGTGTTCACCCACAACTTAAACAAATGCTTGAACATAAATACTGTAACGTCCAGCCGGATGTAATTAAAGGAGGGACGACAGGGCCGTCAACAGACCGTGTTTATTGCAGGAACTTAATGGTAACTGTCGACTGTAACCACAGCAATACATTTCAGTCCATCCCTCAGGATGTCTCACTCGGGGGCTCCCGTCTCACGCATTCTCATCTGGTTGCAGGTCAGCATCCCACAGCACCTTTGCTCCTTTGGAAGAAACAGCTCGTAATTCAGGATTAATGTCTTTGTAAACAGCTGTGTAGTAAAGCAGCTGATGTACAGAGAACAGGCCATTACAGCAAAACCAGCCCCTTCAGGCCTCAACCTGTTGGACCTTATTTAACCATAATGACCAACATGCTGCATATTTCCCACCACATATTATAGAAGGGATAACATTTAGATGTGCGCCTGACTTTCCTCATTTATTTAGCACATTTGTCAAACAGAGGACAGAGTCGCTGGAAGTCAGAGCTTAGTGACTAAGCTGTAACACATTCTGACCCCAGTATGACCGTGTAAGAGAAAAGTAAATAAAAGCTCATGAGAGCCATATTTTTTTATTCCACGCCTGTAACAACACAAGTGAAGAGTTGAATTATTGAGCCTGGCAGTACAGGGACATTCAGGGGTGACTTCAGAACGGAGGGAGCCTCGCAGGAGCTTTTAGACTCATCACAAACTGTTTATAACAGCACCTCTGCATTAAGGACTTGCAGATCTGGCTTTAAACCACCGCAGGGTTCAGAGGAGCACAGAGGAACCAGAATTCAGCCTGACAGCTCTGAGACGGCCCAGTAATGTACAGTAATGGTTACTTAAAATACTCCAGCTGTGATGCATTTTGCTGCGTCAGGACTCTGCAAGAGTTTCTCAAAAAAAAAAAAAAAAAAACAATTCAAAAGTTCATTTACAACGTACTTATTCATACCATAACCCGACAGTTAAAGGAAAATTACATCATTTTTGTGGTTTTGGATTTCAGTTCTATTGACTTTGGACTCATCAAGTTCACTGGTGAAATCCCATTAGCTTGAACCAATAACCGTGTGTTTGCTCTTCTACAAAACTCCACACTTCCTGCATAAATGTTTCATGGGTCTGTGTTCAGGATTTCAGATAACCTTGTAGGAACAGTAGAGGACATGTTGCAGTGGGTTGACCAAGTTGTTAAAAAGACCTTTTCCCATCTCAAGCAGATGCCGTCCTTTTTGCATGAGGCGTTTTTCTTTTGGATGTCCCCGTCTTTGGGATTCAGATGATCTTGTAGAAACAGAGCAGAACATGCTCTGATGAGAGGGCAGACAATCTTTGTTTTTTCGTTAGCTTCAGTCATGTCTTTCAAGACAACACTGTCTTTCTCTGCCATGTCAAACGATTCCCTGGTGACACACTTAGAGCTCAGTTCAACAATCCACAATCTTCCTGCAAGCACACATACAGTACACTTACAATATTTCTGTACAACATTCATGCACACTTATTATAAAGTACAGGGTGTTCAAACTAATATACATCAAAATATACACATCTGTTCATAAAGAAGTAACAGTAAACAAAGCTTCCAGTTTGTGTGTATACATCTGAATCTTAGGGAAAGACAGGAAACATCCCTACAGCACATGTCAGGTATAAAATAAATCCTTTCAGCAGACGAATCAGCCGCCTGACAAACGGCATCATGACTGTGCTATTATTCACACATGTCCATTTCAAACCACGACTGAAAATAGCTCTCTATTGCCATCAACACCCACATGGTCTGAATGGATAGCTGCATGAGGCGAATGCTGTTGTCAGCTCTGACAAAAAAATTGAACAAATATACATTCAGGTCCCTCTTCCATCTGAGCCTCAGGAATACATGAGTTCTGTAAACAAGTCTCCTCGTTGTACTGGCTTTTTTTTTTTCTTACAGCCTCAGATAGCATGTTCTTTTCCTGTTATCGATTCACTGGACAAACCTCCGTCCATCATTACTGACCACAGCTGTTTCCACCCTCTGCTGATAGCAACACAGCCGTGCAGTAATACAGTAGTCGTTTCTCTACTGACACATTATTTATTTCCTACACATCAGCTCCGAAAAAAAGAGAATAAATAACTGGATTTTTCTTCTGTTTCCATTCAGGGTTTAAAAAAGCGATGCTGTGTGTGTCACATTTGGCGTAACACCTCATCTCACGCAGCCTATTTTCAACCTCATTTCACACTTTACATCCACTGACTGGAAGCAGCAACATGTTTATCCTCCACTGAGCGTTTGACATCTGTTGAAAAGACGCATCTTCTGCTTTAGTTAAATGTTCACTCACAGCAGTTGTATATCTGAATCAACACAGAGAGCCTGAGCTGAATGTAGTGTCCATGCAATGTGCAGTGTGAGCACTTATGATCACGTGCTTGTGCTTGTTTATCCCACAGGAAGTGAGTTAGTGTACATTATCTCTGCGTGCACAGGTGTGCGTGCGTCTGTGTATTTGTGTCGTTCGTGGCTGAGAACTCACATTTTTGGTGTGAGACACACAGTCACACTACCCAAACACGTTTCTTATGATGTTTCTTCATGATGAATGAGCATTTGCTGTAGAGTCAGCCCAGAATTCCAAGTAATAACCTTTATATAAGACATTATTACTGATTCACGTCCATGTGCGTGTTCAGAACCAGCGCAGGAAGCAGTGCTGGCTGATCAGGATGATGGATGCGTGTGTCGCACATGCAGGAAAAGGAGTTTGTGTCACAGACTTGAAATTAGCATTTACTCTTTTTTTAAAAACCATAACTAAAAACCTTCTTGGCCCAGACCCAGCGTTGTATTTTCTTCACCTGAACCGTTTATACCCAAAACCTTAACCTTGTTGTAGGTGCCATGCTTCCTCCTTTCACAGGGAAACGTCTGAACGATGCATCTGATCATTGGAGCCAATCGTTTCTCCATCACGCCACAGCACAAGACGCCCGTTCTCCACCTTCACTCTGGGCTCTTAACCAACGATTTCTTCTTGAGAAATTTCAGTTTTTCTCCACAGGAGAAAGCTGCCTTCATCACGAGCTCTGTGACACTATGAATAAACCTTAGGTTGTTATTTCAGTCAGCACAACCAGTGTCTCCCTGCTTAGAGGATGCTGTGTGCATGTGTGTGTGTCCGTGTGTGTCCTTCTGTCTTACTGAATTGAACTGAATATTTGAATTATGCACATTTTTATGTTAATGCATGCATTTGTGTTGAATGTAACTCTTATTTATGGCAGAAGCTTTCACAACCTCTGATAAGCAAAATAACATCAAAGCATTAGTACGTGTGTGTTATGTGTGTGTTGTTGTGTCTGTGTTGTACGGATCATTGTAATGAGTTAACTGGAGTGAGAGCTCTATCCGTGTTGCGTTGTGCTGTTGTGTGTTGGGTCCACCAGGATTGTGGATTCAGTTTATAATGTTCATGGACTGAATCTGTGAGGAGAGCATCCGAGTCCTGTGCTGAGTCTCTGTTAAAGACACCAGCTACAGTCAGAGTGAGACTGCAGCTACAAGTGTCCAGATGAGTTTTCCTCACAGTATGGCTGGGATCCGAATGTAATGCAGCTATATGCCTGTGTGTGGTCATGTGGGGGATATCTGTGTTTCATGTCAAATTATAGCACGCTGAGGTGAACGGCATTCTGGGATTTGAGATCATATTATTCTAGTTACTCCTTCAGAACACACGTGAGATGTGGAGGTAATATCACATGTACCCAGTGGAATGTTTTAACAGTATAACTTCATGAAATGGGCAATGAAAGTGTCATATTCAGGTTTTTATCTCCACATGGAGCCATTTCTAAACAGGTACATCTCAGACATGGAAGCAACAGAGAGGAAGAAAGAGCAGAAAAAAGCTGTAAGTCTT
Organism: Toxotes chatareus; assembly: GCA_016801885.1. Classification (NCBI taxonomy): domain Eukaryota; kingdom Metazoa; phylum Chordata; class Actinopteri; family Toxotidae; genus Toxotes; species Toxotes chatareus. The sequence continues at coordinate 1,195,645 of CM028903.1, read as the reverse complement.
CAGCCACAGTGGCAGCTCTCGGAGGCCAGATGATCTCACGGAGACAGAGCACGAGGAGAAGTGACACTTAGCTGCCTAAAGATCAAGAGTTTAGCAGCTGTGAACATCACTGACGCTGTAAACAACAACAGATGAAAGACCGATGAAGACGTGCAGACGTGTAGCAGCAGCGTGTGCAGCAGAGACCAGAATAAACCAACCAACAGAGCACAGTGGACGTCTTCACAGCCACTGAACACACACACATAGTTTGCAGCACTTGTCCCGTCCTGTGCTTCTTCATGTGTTTTTGAGCAGTGAGTCTCTGATGAGTCGAGCGGCTGTGAAGCTGACCTGCTCTCAGATGTTCTACTGTCAGCTGAGTCACTGCCCACACACACACACACACACACTCTTTACCTCAACAAATACAAAAAAAGGTCTTCTGTCATACTCAAAGTTCAAAACTACTTTTGTAATTTTCATTTGAAAATTGTCCAGAGGGAGACTTGCAGCTGCGTCCATGTCTACCTATGAAAGATGGGAGCTCCACAGCCTGCAGTGGAACTGTCGGTGGTGAGCACAGACTGGACCATGAAAGAACAGAAAGGTTTTCTTGATGTCTTTCAAAAATAGATCATTAAACTATATGAACCAGTGACCGTGCTGGGGGTTTGTGCCGGAGATGTTCCGCCTCGCAGCTTACAGGACTTGAAGGATCTGCCCCTTGGTGCCAGATGCCACCTTCAAAGGGCCCTGCCCTGTTCTGTGACATGCAGAGGACTAACAGTATACAGCAGGTGGCAGACAAACCTCATGCTTCTGCACTCTCACTGAGAGGAAGCTTTGTCTCTGTGTGTGTCCACAGACTCCAAAGATGCTTCAGCAGACATCAGCACACAAAACAAGCTTTGACTGTGTCGTCGCTTTGTAGGACGGTGTTTAAAATGATGCATTTGAAATATAAAATTCATGTGATATAACCGTCCGTGGTTCCTCTGTCACGCAGCTCCTATGTTTAAGTCTATGTTGTGGAGGTCTGTGTTTTTGAAATGAAAGGATGGAACAAACTGATAGTTGGACACGAAGAAAACAAAGAAACGGAATCTTCTTCTAAACGTTTGACTCATCCTGCATCAGAGGGAGGCTGTAGGAACTTTAGAGGCTTTATTTGCTTTAATTGAATTCTTTTCTTTTTACCCCGGGCAGGGGTAAAAACTCGAGTTGCTTAGATTACAGTAAAAGCTGGAAAAATGAGGGTGTTGTAAAACATTTGTTTCAGTAGTGTATATTTATCAAACACACAAACACCCCCCTCTTTAATGGTATCATTTTACCATAAGAAGAAAACACAGACACCCACACTCATAACCTGACATACACTCACACACTTGCCAGTGTGCCTGAAGCAATGAATTCCAGAATAAAGGCATAAAAATAGAAAGAGAAATGAAAGGATCTTTTGTGCTAAATCTGAAAAACACAGAAGGTATTTTATCTTCTGTGGGATTTTTGTTCACTGGATTTAGGACAGTTGTACAGAGCTCCTACGTCTGCTGCGCTCAGTCACTCAGTAAAGTGAAGTGCTGTAGTTTGTCAAAGTAAAATGCTGTGCAAAACATGAAATAAACAAACAAATAAATAAATAAAAATATATGCTGTACGTTATAGGGTGATATTAAAGCTATGAGTCATCATGAGAAAGGGTCAGTGAGGGTCGTCTGTCCACGATCTCAGTATGAAAACACACATTGGCCCAAACTATTTTAAAGAACTGAGCTGGCTCCCTGATGAAGGCAGAGTTCCACAAAGATCCTTATGGTTTTTAAGATAAAACAAAGTTTATGTCCAAGCTTTTGATTTGTCTGCTGCGCTGGCTTCACTGTGTCTCTGTCATTCCCCAGCAGAAAAAGCACAGGTGGGACAAATGACATTAACGATGGCTCCGTTCTGTGGTGATATCAGCCACACCTGTTTCTGATGGCTTTAACTGTTTGCTGTGAAAAAGGTTCAGCTGTAGTTTCAGTCCACATGTTTTGTCCTGGTCATATGCACCAATGCATTAACAAGTGTTTCTCAGAAATATGTGAAACAGTGTGATTTCTGAAGCTTGGTTCACATTCGCTCTGTCTTTATATTACACAGCACAGCATGGTGTGTGAGGGAGGACTCGGTCCGATCTACCAACAGGCCTCTTCCACAGACACCACGCAGACATTTTGACTTGACATGAGCGACGGCTCTGCTCTTTGCAGGTGGTGAGCACAGCAAACAGCACAGCAGGACACTGCAGCAGAACAATGACCCTCAGCTGTCACTGATTTTATATTTCTGCTGTGTTTTTCCTGTGAGAAGGCTTGTTAATGTGTGGTCATCATCGGGCACATTACAAAGTTAGAGGGGTTTAAAACACAAAAATAAAGCCGGTTCTCAGCCTCGTAACGCACGCTGGTCTACATCATCGTCCATCATTGTCCACTGTCCAGCATTAGTTCTGCTTTCATCCTTTCTTTTTGTCCAGAGCTGACACAGATGGACACTTCTCACACAGAGTGACGTGCAGTGATGTTTTTCTGGCACAGTATATAAACACCTTACAACAAAGCAAATGGGACACGTTGTTGGTCATTTTCACCCCTTTTAAAACTTATTCATTGCTAAATAAATAAATGAATGAATGAATGAAGAAAGAATGAAAACAACCACATGGCAGCTGAAGAAATGTTGGTGCTGGCTGTAAATATTTCAGCACCAAATCTCAGGTATTGGCTGATGGATTTATAAACTGAGAGTATTATAATTAAAACACACGATTTAACGTCGTCATTGTTTCTCTCTCCTGTTGCTGCACACTTCTCTTGGAGTGAGTTCCTCAGTTGGCTGGTGCCAAACTGACTTTGAAAGCTTTGACTGAAAAAGAAAAATGAACAAACTAAATGTTCCAGAATTTGATTTGAGTCAAACACACTCAGAGTTTAGCTGCTGCTCTAGAGTCCTGTGCTATAAACCAAACACAGCAGCAGCTGATTTCACTAATTATCATCCAGCAAAGCGGGAAGCTTCTGAGCAGTGAACTCAGCTGGTGAAATGCTTGGTCGACAGGTCCAAGTTTCAAACTCGAAAACTCAGTTTGACCCTTTGATGTAATTTCCCCTTTTGTCTGTCCTGAAAATGACCCAGAGTCACAGAAGAGGCTAAAATAAATTCATTTCTTTTGTCTTGACATAAACATAATGAAGCCTTTTCTCTGCCTCTTAACACAAACACACACCTGCATCTTCACACACACCTTCCTGCCACCACACACAATCACATTCACACATTCATCCTTCCAGCCTCTTTTTCCTACGTTTGAACACTGAAACAAAACAACCCAATTCACAGTTACTGGCGGCACATCTCCCTGTTTGGAGTGCCTTGTCTTAAGGGGATGTCGGCAGCTGGTAAGCCTCTGTTGTGAAAGGTTTTGCCAGCCAGGATGTGAGACAGAGTGTTTTCAGTGCAGAAACAAACAGAAAAAAGAAAACTGAAAAAAGCCCATGAGTCACTCTCATTCCCCACCTCAGAAAGTTTAATCTCATTCCCACACTCGACTGTGAACGCTGCTAAGTGTTCTGTACCACGCGGGTGGAAGAGGCCGTGCAGAAGGGGAAGGGGAGGGTGGGGGAAGACAAAGAGACGAGAGGAGTTCACATCTGCACTGTGGAACTTCTCTAATGACAGATCAACAGGATCTGGGAACGCTGTTTACTGTCAGCTCGACATGTGAGTGGTCGACAGTGAGCTGGCTGTCAAACGAGTCAAACGTGGGGAGAGTCTCCAGGGAACGGTGTGACATGAAAGTTGACGGTCATGTGACTGACTGATTTTACACACGTGTTCCATTTGAAGTGGTCAAGAACACTTCTTAAACAGACTGCGTCCAGAAAGTGGCACACGGATTGAAGGACATGCATGAATCCTCCGACTGCAGAAAAAAAACACACAGCTCAGCTGTTGTTAGAACTGTGTTCTCTGTGAGAAGGATGGAAGGACAGGAGAGGACTGAGACATCAGAGGAGACAGCGAGAGGAGGAAATGGCTTCAGAGGACAGTGTGTGTCTGTGTGTGTGTGTGCATGCGTGCGTGCGCGTGTGTGTGATTAGTGAGGCCAACTGTTGACCAAAGAGATGATCACAGGGTTACATGGGATTCAGCATTCTGATTGGAAATCATGCAAACATTTAAGAAACATTTGTACAACCAAAACAAGCAAGGCGAAATCCAATTATTACAAAGCCTCTGAAGCTAATGACATTAATAACCCCAAACAGTTCTGGAGGAGAATCAGTGGTATAATTAATAAATCCACAGAAAGCTCCACTCCTCACATTAGAGTCACTAATGAAACTGTTAATGATCCTTCAGTAACTGCAGCACGTTTCCTGCCTGCAGCTCCTCCTCCTCCTTACAGCAGTCAGTCCAGGTTTCCTGTGATCTGACGTTTAATGTGTTTTGTTTGATGTTGATGTTGTCATTCCACACATTTACAAATCACAACTACACAGATACCTGAAGTGTGGTGAGTAACTCCAAGCTAAGCTAACTAATAAGCTAACTCCTTCTTTAATGTTCAGCTTTGGAGCTTCGGTCAGTCGTTGTTTTCTCTGTGGGACGTTCACTGAATCACGTTCAGCTTCATCAGAGACAACACGTTTTTACGTCGGAACATTCTGGACTCTCAGCAGACTCTGACTCTTAAACACAGTGAAATGTTCAGCTGCCATGTTCATCCAAAGTGACCTTTAGCACGGTCATTAATTATGGAAAAGTCCCACAACATGGCAAACAGATGCTGTTTATGATGCATTATTTATTTGTGTTTTATTGTTTTCATGATGCACTGATGTCAGTGGAGGGTTTGTGTTATGTGTTCAAAATGTTTGTGGTAAGTGTGAACCAAAATCTTGAGTGTCAAGCATGTGACATCAGCTTGAGTTGTCTGCTTGAACTAGATTTGCAGGCTTTGCACAATCTTTAGCACTGTTATTTTCACGCATTGGCAATGACAATATCAAAATAGAGGAAAACCTGTAATTCTATGACTAGCCAGGTGACTTTTTGGAGATGAATATATATCTGGCAGTGTATTCATTTTAAATGCTGTTGTAGTATGAGTTCAGTTGAAATATGATTACATGATTAATTATGATTATACATTAGATTATTGGATTGAGGTTGTTTTTTTAGTTGTGAACAAAAAATACCTGAGGATCACCTTGATTTCCAGTGTGAGAAATTATTTCTGGCATTATATAAACCAGTGGTTCTCAACTCCAGTCCTCAGGGCCCCCTGCCCTGCATGTTTTGGATGTTTCCCTGCCCCAACACACCTGAATCAGGTAATCAGCTCCCAGTGCAGAGCTTAGTGATGAGCTGATTACCTGACATTCCTAACACAGATCCATGCAGACACACATTTCAGAACTTTCTGGTATTTTTACCTTTGACTTGAAAAGAAATGAAAATTCATTTACAAACATTTAAAAAACTCGTTCAGCATCTAAAACTCGTGACTCAAGCAAAAAGCCCTGCTAATCATTCAGAGAGATCAGGAGGGATTTACAGTATGAAACGTATTATTGTGATGGCACAGACATATGTGCAAGTGCACACGCGCACACACATTCACAGACGCTCACACACACTGTCAGAGGTGCATGTAAATGTCCTCTGGGGATCTACACGGAGCAACATTTCAGGAATCCACAGAGAATACTTCCTGCAGAAAACATTTCTCTTCCACTTTTTTTATGGCACTTTTATAATAAACCATCCAATCAAAGAATGTGCTGATGCCCTGGTATTCAAATCAAGCTCATTATACCCCACACGCTTCCCTTTATCTTCCTCCCTCTTTTTTCAGATACCTCCGTGTTGTTACTCTTTCCGCTGCTCTGTTTTTTTTAAACCCTTCATTTTTCACCTTCTGTATTTCTTCTTTTTCTTCATCTAAATTTGATTTCCTTCATTCTTTCTTACGTTCTGCAACACACTCTATTCTTCATCTCATTTTGAACCACCACCTTCCTGCCTGTCCTGTTCTCCTCCTCTGTCTTCCCCCAAACACACAACAACAGGCAGGTTTAGTCTTTTATCAAGCTTATTCATCATCTGTGAAGTGAATCTCTTATCCCTGAGTGACTGCAGCCGGCAGCAATCTGATAACACACTGAGACAGTTCCACTTAAACCAGTTTATATGACCGAGGGCCAGTTAAGTTCAGTGCTGTTTGTTTTAATAAACCATTTTATCTATGAGTCAAACTTCCTTTGTGTTCTTCCACATCAGTTCAGGGTTTCTAAGCTTTATAACGTTTAACAAAAGTCATTCATGGAGCAGTGGTGGCAATTATTCTGATAAAAAGCAGTCTGTTGTTATCTGTTGGTGTGAGAAATGCAAATCACTTATGTAAGTTTTTTTTTGAGTTGAGTAGATCTTGAGTTTCCACCTGTTCGTACGTTGCAAGCTGTTCTGGATAAGAACAAAGCTTAAAGGGAAGAAATGGAACAAACGATTAAACCCTGAACGCTGTTAATATTCTCGGTATTTTTCTTTGCAATGTTTGAACTTTGAGAGATGATTCAATCTTTTATGCCAAAACAATTAAGTGACACCTTTGACGTAGTTTGAGCAAGGACACCAGAAGGAGGGGTTTTGGACTTGGGTACAAACATATTTAGAGTTCATGTTTTTAGAATTGTTGTGATAAATATTTTCTCTGAACAGGGTTTCCTGACTGTCTGTTGACCTCAGCAGGACAGGACTGAGCCCAATCAGAGCATCCTGTTAGCATTTCAGTTTGTCTTCTGGCCTAAAGGGTGCACGTGCCTAAGATCAGAAAACCCCAAATCCTGAAAGTCACATAACTCTACAGGTCCAGACCTGCTGTATACCGAAGCAATTTAACATTCACACTTCTTGGCACTGTAAAAATATTCAGCTAAAAAAAAGAATGGTAGTAGCACTTAATCAAGGATCATTATGTTGAAAAGAAAGTGAATAGAGTGGAGTTAGGGAGGGGCTTTAAAAGATTTTTGTGATTCAGGCACTTTAAGCTCCTTCCAAGTTCACGGAGCAACATGGGAGGAAGATTCAGAGAATCAGTGTGAAGTGTTTCCAGCCCAGATGAACTTCATCAGCTCATAACTGTGAATTATACTTAAATCAACAGGGAAATTCTGTATTGGTTTTACAGACACAGACTCTCCGTGAGCAGAACCTGCAGCGTTCTGGTGAGTTTCCACTCTCACCTCAGCTGAGCGCTGACCTGATTTGTACACCTAATAAATTGAAATTTTCAGACCCCTGGGTACACTGCAGCTTAGCGCGACTGATTTATAGCCATATTTATGGGATATGAAAACACAATTCTGAACAGAATTCACTCAGTGCCTCCATTAAACCTGATTTGCCAAGACAGAGCTTGGAAAATCCTTTCTGGGATGCTGGCAGCTGGGAGCGGATATCTGAGGCTGAATTTAGAGGTTTGTTTTTTTTAGACAGTGAATAAAGGGCCCAGTTCAGCCAGTGGGGAACCAGCAGGAGAAAGAACGAAGCATCTCACCAGCTGAGGAGTCTCAGAGAGAGTTTTATATTCCCTCCCAGGCTGTGTGAAGCTAAGCAGAGTTCGGATAATAGAAAATAAGTTTAAAATCATTTTAAGATTAGCCATGAGAGGTGTCGCGCAGCATGTGAATGCAGCTGCTATGGCCCTGGAGGAGCTTTGTCAAGTTTGGGATAATAACTCTACTGATGCCTTCAGGGTTATCTTGGCTTGGGCTTGGAGTCTGTACATGTATAACTGAAGACTGAAGTATTTTAAACTGCAGGTGCAGAGTATGTGAGCTTCAACTAAGCACGCAGGGTCTGATACAAAGATGGTCCTGACCTGTATCCCATACTTATGACTAAAAATCAAGCAGCTTGAATTTTACAGTTTAATTTAATAGTTTAGTTCCATCTCATGCAAGTAACCAACCTTTATGAAAAACTGTAACACTACTTTAGCTGTTCAGATCTGTTGCTTGTGCCCAACGCAGGAAAGTGTAGTTTAACACAGAAGCTTTGTATTCGGTCAGATTTTGGAACATGTTGTATAGATGGACACATTCATTATGCTTCAGGAGTAGTTTGAGGAGTTTGTATTAATGTTTAAATAGTTTCGTTTCTTTTCAGCTTGAAACTGAGTCTTCATGTAAAACACTGCTCTGAATCCAAGCTAACTACAGCTGCCGTCTTCCTCCATGGGGGACTCAGACAACCTCTCCATCGTCCCTTGTGCTCCTGCTGCTTCCCCTCCCTTGTGTCTCTCGTTTGTCCGCTGTTGGTCTTTGTCCCTGTCTGTGTATATGTGCGTGTTCATGTGTGTGTCCTCCGGTGTGGGCGTGGTGACCCAGTTTTCATTCCTGTCAGTTCTCCTGCACACCTGAGACCAATCAGCCATTACCAGCTCCAGGTTTCCAGGCTCACGACAGCGACTCTCGCTCCATTTAAATTACAACAAAGCATGCTGTTTTACCTGTCCCTGTCCCTGTGGACTGGGCTTGACAGACATTTGGATGCAGAAAGCTAAACTTTTGTAAACAACTGCTTTTATCAGCTTTTAAACTCAAACTTAACCAAACACAAATGAAGTGATTAAAGCAAATATTTCCACAATCTGAAAATTTCAAATTGTGGTGTTTCCCAGTGGACGAATCAAAAACCACAGACAGAGACGGACACTGCTGAGAGCACGACGTGTCCTGATATTGAAACGAATACTAAGCTATTCCCTTTTTTAATCTCTGTCCATGTGAAAGGCCTGTGGCAGTTTGTCATCACTTCTTAAAAGAATTATTCATTAAGCAGGTCGTTGTTGTGTCCGTTGGATTTCCAAAGGAATGAGACGCTTTGTGTTTCTGTACGTTCTCCAACAACATTAATAGTAAAGAGTTTGACAAAACACTACACACTAATCTGCAATTATCACCTTTGTGATGTGTGTGTGTGTCCCCAGACTGCTGCTCTAAATAAGTCTGTTCTGTCTGAACCTGCCTCAATAAATCAGCTTTACACACACACACACACACACATACACAGCAGTCATGTTAAGCCCTCTCTGTGTAATTTAGAAAAGAAGACTAAATATTCAGTGTAAGCTCTATCCTTGCCACAGGCTGGACACACACACACACACACACACACACACACACACACAAACGGTTGACTAAAAAGGTGAAAGATATATATATTTTTTACTGTCAAACAAATCTCAGCAGACAGTTCCTCTCTGAATCTTTCGCTTGCTCCCTCTCTGCCTCTCAGGAGGTTTAGCGTCTTGCTCAAGGACACATCAGCAACAGGAGCTGTCGCCTACAGCATCATGCATCCGAATGAGTCAAGAATACAGAGAACGCAGCTGAACCAGGACACGTTAGGATCCCGTGGGTCTGCAGATCTCCTCACACACCGGCCGAACAGGACAGCTTTTCAGCTTGTTGACAAGTTTGCGTCTCAAGTCAAATCAGACATCAGTAGAGATGTGACTCAAGTCCATGTCACGTGACTGGAGTCCACAGCACGGGTTTGTTTGATCTGAGGAACCAGCTGTTGAAGTATCAACCAGCTGAGGCGTACCCGGTGTAAACTGACCCGATGATGTTTTTGCTTTCATGCTAATGTCCTCCCTGCAGCCATGTCGTGTGGGAGCATCATGCTGCAATAAGAGAAGTTTTTCTATTGTGTCACAGTCTGTGTTGTCATATCATGCGTCGCTGGTGAATATTAGTTTGTCACCCCCCCCCCCCCCCACACACACACACACACACACACACACAGTCCTGTCTGCAGGTCAGGATGCAGTAAATGAGTAATGGATGCACTGAAAGGACTCACACCTGCTGCCCCACTGAGGGACACAGGTACAAACGCACATAGGTGCACACATATACACACAAGCACACATTGTTTCCTCCAGCCTCTGCTGTATAAATAATTCAGTGTGGTATCAGAGAAGGGTCTTCCTTAGAGTGTGAGGCCGCATTTACGCCTCAGCAACTCTGACCTCAGCACGCAACATCTGATTCTCTGGCTGTGTGTGTGTGTGTGTGTATACCTTTTTGTATCAAAGTGTATGTCTTTGTTTCTCATGCTGCCATGTCTATCTTTGCACATATGTGTGTTTGTGTCTGTGGCTCACTACATGCATTCTGTGTGTGTGTAATCATACAAATCATATCTGATTTGACACTGCACCATGGAAACGAATAAAACAATAATAATGTTAGTTTCAGGTGATTTCTTATGATCTCTTAAATTCAGGAGCAGCACAGTGAAATTTACAGCAGCTTTTACTGTGAAACAGCTGCAGGAAGTTTAAGTTCCAGTCACCTGGGTTAGTTTAACGTATCTACTGTGGTGACAACCCACTTTACCCACATTAGGGAGACTGAGCAGGGATTCATCTGTCTTCCAGTATCCACATTAATGCATTCCCAGCTCCTGCAGTGCCAGGGCTGCTGTCTGTTTTGATCTTCTCTGTGGCACCCCGGGGCCCCTGAGCTCTTGTCTTTGTTGCCTGCCTCCTCTGACTGGAATCACCCTTCTCCTACAAAACCTCACTCGCAGGCATCAGCGTCAATGCCAATATGTTAACAACATACACATTCCCACACAAGATTTAGCAGCTAGTTAGCAGCTGGTCCATCTGAAAGGACTTGCTGATGAGATATTTCTCTGCTGCACTTGCTACAGAGCCCCTGCTCCAACGGTTTACTGCAAATGTTGTTTTTCCTTTTGCTTTTCAGCTGATGTTTCTGTGTGTGGTGCTCTTCTGTCTGTCCACACGTCAAACGCATCACTTCCTGAACACTGGGTTTTTAACGGGGAGACCTTACAGGCACCTGCTGTTTCAGAAAATCAAGTATAAAAGCTTTCGTGTTTAATCACTATTATGGTACATTAGTCCACATTAGAGAGTGGCTAAACAGAAATATCATGACTATGAGTCTTAACTCTCTAAAATGACTCAGGCTCTGGGTCTCTGTAAAGCGCTTTGAGACAATTTTGATTGTGGAAGGCGCTATATAACTAAAATTGAATAGAATTGAATTGACTTTAACAGTGTGCCTGAATGTCCTCCATTTCCTTGCCAAAGAGTGTGGAAATCGTACATTTGTACATGTTCAGATAACGTGCTCGACAGTCGTCTGTATCTCTACATCTGTCGCTACCTTTCTTTTTCTTTCTACCGTCTTTTCACGTGTAAATTATACACTAACTTGTGTATAATTTCAGATCTGTGCTTTGCACTTCAGAAGGTTGAACCTGGTGCCAGAATCAGGGCACATTTGAAATTACATGTAAGACAATAACAGGCGTCAGTCTCTGTAATAACAGCAGCTCCAGGGATGCCCTGTTTTTCCAGGCCAGAAATATTAGCCTTTACCACATGGACCTATTTTAGAAATGGATACTGTTATTTTAACAGAGGCCTTTCAGCAGTAATGCTGCTGTTTGGCTCTGAGTGAAGCCAGAGTGATGGGGCTGAGCTGTCATTTTCAGTGTGTTAATGGGAAAACTTGGCCTCTCTGGACAGCAGTTAGAGCCAAGAGATGCTCAGCTCCACCTCTCTCTCTTTGCCTCAGTGCCTCTTTTCATTTCCCCTTTTTTACATTTCTTTTTTTCAAATGTCTTCCTGTTGGACCATCCTCAGATTCTTTCTATCTTTCTACCTCTGCCTCTCTGCTTTCTGTCTTGCTCTGTTTTCTAGTTTTCTAATTTCCATGTCTCTTGTTCTTTTACCTCCCGCTGTGTCACGCTCCCCCTGGTCTCTGATTTGCAGTGTTTGGAGATCATCATAGCCATGAATGCTGTTATTGTAGTGCATCAATGCTAATATGCTGCTTTGGCCCTATGGCAGTCAGTAATAAGATTTACACAGACTCAGACATGTCGGCTCTGTTCTAGGCAGCGCTTGGCACGGCTATAAAGAACGCTGAGGACCATATCAGTGTTAATATGAAAAGCTTGGCTCTGGTGGTAAACAGTTGGTGACATATTTACATACACATACAGGACCTGGAAGTGGCATCAAAATGATTGGCTCTGCTACAAAGAGATTTGCAGGCACAAGGTTAGATTTGTGCCGGTGTGATGTGGAATTTAGCCTCCTGTGAAAACGCTCCCCTCTGGCAAGGCTGCAGCTCTGCAGCTTACAGAAGAAAATAACACATGAAGGAAAGTAACCCGAACAGTTTCACAGCGTTAACATGTGCTGCTCATGGAAGTCTCATTATGGCTCTTGACGCAATGCATTTTCCTCAGAGGAGCTTTAGTGCAATGAGTTTTTACAGCCATATAACAGCACACAGAGAAACGAGAGTAGAAAATAGAAAAATAGAAAACATGAGTTACCTGACATTGATCAGCCTACAGCAGACAGATGCATGCTTCTATATCTCTGAGTGTGTTTCACCTGGCAAACATATCAAGATGCATCACATAGAAAATTTGACCTAAATGACGTCTGCGTGCTCTTCTTTACATCCTCTGAGCTGCGTGACCTCCCCTCTGGCTGTGCTTAAAGAGCTGCAGGCTGGCGAGCAGGAAGAGAGAAAAGGTTCATCTCTGAGATCTGAGTGGCAAAGTAACTTTTCAAGCTTTCATTAATGTCCATGGTGAAGACCTCTCATTGTGGTAGAGGAGCTTGTCCACCTGTCTCACAGACATTTTGCTTCTGAGGCTGGAATCACAGCTGGAACAATGTTGGGGTGTGAGAGGTAGAATTGTAATTTCATTCTGCAGAATAAAGCTAATAACCAGTTCAGACACACTCAGGTGGACTGGACTGTTTTACTGCTGTTCAAAGAGAAGCTCAAATATGACGTCACCATGGAAACCATGGTTTCCTTCAAACTGTCCCCCATGGTTTTTATGATTTACAGGTGAAAAGACTCTGAGATGTTTAGTTGTCTGGTCTGAATTTTTTTTGAAGCGCCACAGACGAGACAGATTTTATGGAGCTGATATTTTTTACATCGTGTAAATCATCTGTTGATCCTCATGTTTATCTTTTGACTCGTTCCTTTCCCTTTTCAGCTCTCAGTGCTCACTGCTGGCCTATCAGTGGTTACATCAGTTGGCATTGACATTGGCTCCATCTTCTTCTCAATCTTGGCTCTTTCCTTGCACCACACTGGGCAGTTTTTTTTTAACCAGCTAACTGAAAAACACACCAACTCTCCCAGGAGCTTCACCTTTTGTTTTCACTCAGAACTCAAAAATTTCTTGTGTTGTCATGTATTTTAATATTTGAGGTGAAACGCAGTCAACACATGATTTTACTTCATAAACCTGTCATTTCAAGTAAGGAGAAGTTAACTGCCAACACACCGAGGCTCAGAGCAGCAAATCTCTCCTCAGATCAAACTCTCCAGGCAAAAAGCGACATGGAGAAAAAAATATGTCGAACAAATAGGACCGTTCCTCACCACTGGTGCAAAACAATTAACTCTATAACTTACCCTTTAACTGTAATTACCAAGGCTACAAAACATCAGTGGGATAAACACAACTGTGGCAAAACCCACTGTGCCGTTCCGCTGTTAATTTAGAAGTCTAAATAAAAACTAATAATCTGCTGAGCCTTCTGGGCCTTGTTCCATTATGAAAGAGCGGTCATGCTTCCTTCCTGCATTACGCTCCAAACTTTAATCCACGACTATTTCATTACAGCCATTTCCAGGCATTTTAATAACCATATACCAAGACGACAGCATTTGCAGCCGCGCTGGCTCCGTCGCAGACGCCCTTCATCTGAACCGTAACGACTCAGATTGTGTATGTGGACGTGTTTGTGTCTGTCCGACTGTGTGTGAAGTAGCCATGTGTTTTGTTTTGTTTTTTGTCCTGTTTTGTGTACATGCTTGTATAACTGTGTGTGTGAGCACGCTGGTCAATCAGGACAAACCTGCTCTGTATTCGTAATTTATGCGTGTTATGTGTGTATCTGTTCATCTTTGTGTGTCTCACTGTTTGTAACTGAATGTGTATCTGGTGTGTGTGTTTCTGTGTGTGTGTGTGTGTTTCTGTGTGTGTGTGTGTGTTTCTGTGTGTGTGTGTGTGTGTGTGTGTGTTTGTGTGTGTGTGTGTGTGTGTGTGTGTGTGTGTGTGTGTGTGTGTTTGTGTGTGTGTGTGTGTGTGTGTGTGTGTGTGTGTGTGTGTGTTTCTGTGTGTGTGTGTGTGTGTGTGTCTGTGTGTGTGTTTCTCTGTGTGTATGTGTTTCTCTGTGTGTGTCTGTGTGTGTGTTTCTCTGTGTGTATGTGTTTCTGTGTGTGTGTCTGTGTCTGTGTTTCTCTGTGTGTGTCTGTGTGTGTGTTTCTCTGTGTGTATGTGTTTCTCTGTGTGTATGTGTTTCTCTGTGTGTGTCTGTGTGTGTGTTTCTCTGTGTGTATGTGTTTCTCTGTGTGTGTGTGTGTGTGTGTTTCTCTGTGTGTATGTGTTTCTCTGTGTGTATGTGTTTCTCTGTGTGTGTGTGTGTGTGTGTTTCTCTGTGTGTATGTGTTTCTCTCTGTGTGTGTGTGTGTGTGTTTTCTGTGTGTATGTGTTTCTCTGTGTGTGTCTGTGTGTGTGTTTCTCTGTGTGTATGTGTTTCTCTGTGTGTGTCTGTGTGTGTGTTTCTCTGTGTGTATGTGTTTCTCTGTGTGTGTCTGTGTGTGTGTTTCTCTGTGTGTATGTGTTTCTGTGTGTGTGTTTCTCTGTGTGTATGTGTTTCTCTGTGTGTGTCTGTGTGCTGTACAGGTCAGTGGTGACTCAGATTCAGCAGCCTGTCTTTTCATTAGAGGGGAAATTACAGTGAGACCCTGAATATTAATAACTCTGTTTTCTCATCCACTTGGTAACAGCCCAGACTATTTATAGATCTTTTTAGAAGTGTGTGTGTGTGTGTGTGTGTGTGTGCATATGTTGTTTAATCACTGATGGTCAAATGTAGATTGATTTTTCTGTCCAGACTCTGCAGGTGTGTGTTGTGATGTTACTGGTGACCAGCAGCTGTTTCTGTTTTAAACATGAATATTTCAGACAGTTCTAATTTCTGTTTGATCTCAGATGTAAATGGTCTCCTTGATCTCTGGATGCATCTTGAGGTGTATTTGCAGGGAACTGCACGTCTGTTGGCTGCGACCTCAGCGTTGGCTTCCAGACGCCTGCAGTGAGGAACGTTTGATTCTCAGTCAATGTATGTGGGGGATCATTTGTGCTATTTGTAATGAGACGGAGACAGGAAATAAAAGATTTTTCTTCTCCATGCTCCTGAGTGTGTATTCTGTTGTTTCACATTGTTGCTTACATGTTGTGCAATAATGAATAATGAATAAGCTGTAGTAATGAATGAATGAATGAATGTACGCACTGATGTCAGATATCACAACATACAGATAAAGATGCTTCTCTTGTACATTCTGCTGCTGCTCTTCTGTCAGTTTATCTCTTTCTCACACACACACACACACACACACACTCAACAGCAGCCTAATGAACCCATGTTTTCTGAAGCACCTAATTTGGGATTCATCCTGGTGCTTTACTGGTGCTGCTGAAGGGTCTGAGAGACACAAAGGAAAAGAGAAACAGAGAGAACGAGGATGATGATGATGAAAGTCCTTTTGATGTCCCTCCACCAAAACACACAGCATGATGAAGAATATTTTGACAAGGTGAACAGTATGAGTGAGAAGCTTCACGCTGACGAGTTTCCCTGCAGAGTGGCACTCTTACTGCACGAATGCACGTTAATGTGGAGACAGATTGTTTTCATGCACACTGAATATTCTACACATTAAAACCACTAGCCCCCTCTCTCTCCCTGTCGGCTCCACCTTCCTCATTCAGTCGGTGACAAAAATGCAGCAAGTTAGTTATTTTCAAAAGCATTAAAAGTTTATGGAAACAAATGAAGTGCATCTGAAAATCTAACACTTAAAAGTATGATCAGTGAGAAACTTCTATCCACCAGAGGAAACATGACCGAGATTCAGCCCTAAAGCACTATCCACTCATCACGTTACGTTTAGCAACGAGGCAACTTCATTTCAAACCGCACTGCAAATACATACACAAACTGTTGCATTTGAATGCACATGTGAAATAAACAGGGATAGAGCAGCAAAGCAAACTACCAACATCAGCTGTAAGCATGCAGAAGCATGTCCTCATCCTCAGAGTCTCAGGTTTTCTCACTTAGCTCTGTTCACTGCTCCTAAATTATAAATATTAGATTGCACATTAGGTTAATTGGCTGCTCTACATTGTCCCTAGGTCTGTGTGTGTGTGTGTGTGTGTGTGTGTGTGTCTGTCTGTCTGTCTGTCTGTCTTTGTGTGTCAGCCCTGCGATTGACTGGCGACCAGTCCAGGGTGAACCCCGCCTCTCGCCCGCAGTCAGCTGGGAGAGGTGCCAGCTCCCCCGATCCTGACGGATCAAGCGGTATGGAAAATGGATGGATGGTCAAATGAAGAGGATTTATTTTCCTGTGACAGTTAATGCAGCGTAACTTAAAGATGTTCTGTCACATGGATTTCTGAGAACAGGAGAAAACCTCTCGTTTTGCTTTTTTTTGGGGCTTATTTGCATGTATTTTTATTTTAGCAGAACAAATGAATGGCTCCCTCTCAAAGGGCTAATACGGCAATGAGAAATCCAAAGATTATATTCTAATCTTAAATAAGAGCAAGTGTTTTTCTTTTGCCCTGAGGGTTACCCTGAGCAGCAAAAAGAAGAAGGAGGATTAACAGAGGACAATAGGAGATGAAACGGGGGACAGGACACAAAAGGGACAGCAGTTTACAGCCTGAACAGAACAGAGAGAGAGAGAGAGTAGAAGAAAACACAGAAAAGCTGACAAATAACAACAAGAGAATAAAATGGAAGGTGACAGGTGGAAAAGGAGGAGGGATAAATAGTGTATGAGGAAAAGGAAGTAAGGACAGAGCTTCTTCCTGAACTGTGTTTTAATGAGGCGATGATGACACATTCAGCATCCTAACACCTGCTGCATAATATTCTGGTACATGACACACAAAAGCTCACACTACAGGTAGATACAGACAGGTGTACACACACTGCTTCATCTAACAAGCTCAGTAGTAAACGGCTGACACACACACACACACACACATTCACACTGAAGTTGAGACACCTCGTACAGTAAAGTTTGACAGTTAATTAAACCTCCATTTTAACGCAGAGCGCCTGGGCAGGCCAAGGTTAATGAGGCCATTCAGGCTGCAGTAAAGGTTTGACGACAGGCTGATAGATGCCATGAAAAAGATATTTGGTCGGCTATCACAGCACGGCTATAATATCTGACGCCCTGCTGCACAGCAAACGTCACAGCATAATGGAAGCTTTTGATTGTGTCGGCGAGGGGAACAAATTAGCCTCATTAGACCAAACTTTCAGTTTAGATTAGAGCAAGAATCTTAATATTTTAAGCAGATGGCCGACACTTTTATCTGGCTCGGAGAGAAGAAGGGCCTGTGGTGCCTGAATTCATGTCACAGTTTGGATTAAATAAAACCACTGTGTAGGTATAAATGGAGATTTTACATGGTGCCTTCTTCCCTTTGTACCAAATTTAACTTGTGTACCTACAGTCATGAAAAAGAAAGTACACCCTCTTTTAGTTCTATGGTTTTACATATTAGGATCAAATTATATAAATCTAACCTCATGTTGTTTGTGTGTTTGTGCTGATACACTGTGTTTGGTTTTCACCAAACATGGAGCCAAACATCTCCACTTTGGTCTTGTCTGTCCAAAGGACATTGTTCCAGAAGACTTGTGGTTAGTTCAGATGCAACATTGCAAACCTAAGCTGTTCTGCCATGTTCTTTTTAGAGAGCAGAGGTTTTCTCCTGACAACTGTTCCAAACACGCCACACTGGTTCAGTCTTTTTCTGATTGTACCGTCATGAACTTTAACATGTAACATGCTGACTGAGGCCTGTAGAGTCTAAGATGTCGCTCTTGGGTTTTTTTGCGATTTCTATCTTGTGCAGCTCACAAGATACTATTGTTCTCAAACAGTGACTTTTACTGTAAAAAGCCTCCACATTATGTGAACGGTGACTCAGGATAATAATATATATATAACCCTATATAACGGAACAGAGAAGTGCCAGGCACAGAAACGAGGCAGTGTGTGGTACAACAGGAGCATTTCTTGGCTCTCCTGTCTCCAAAGCTCTTGATCCTCTTTTCATTGGTGGGCTGGGGCGCTATAGACGGCTGCTCTATTTTAGAGACAACAGACAAAGTGTTGGAAGTGCAGCCAAACATCCCCCAGCTGTCACTTCACTGCGCAGATGATGGCCTTGTTTTCTGTTCCCACGTGGTTCACAGAAAGCTGACACATGCCCGTCTCTCTGCTCCCTGTCTTTTTGTCTTTCCTTCTCCTGCTCATCTCGTCCCTGTCTTCTGTCCTGTCCTTGCCCTTTTGTTGGTTTCACTACTCTCAGCTTCTCATCCTCACCTTACTTTGTGTCTCAAAGATCTGAGACAGTGAGAACATTTTAGTTTTCAGTAGGTGGCAGTGCTGTTTCATAACGTCTCAGAGGAGCTCAGGGAATGTGCGCAGGATTTTGATGAGAAATCCTTCTCATCACTCGGCACTGTGTCAGTTCTCCTTAAAACCCTGTTGCAGGTTTATTGTGACACAACCAGTGTGAGGCAACATCAGAACCTGTGAACTAATGTTCCCTCACAGGATAAAGATGTTCTTCTCTGTCAAGAACTATTTAAAAAAACAAAAACAAAAACAAAAAAAATACTATCAGCGGCCTCTGTGCCCCAAAATGGCATCTATGAATCCTTCTTTTGCCACTTAGTAATCCATGAATAATCTCATGGATCCAGTTTTATCATGTTTTATCAAACATCAAACATTATCAGCCAAGTTTTCTTTGAGACGCCACTGATCAGGAGTTGGTGGAGACCAAACCAGAGCTAAAAGGAGAAAAATATTAGACTTACACCGAACAGGTGAACACAAACGTAACTCCAGTGTGGTGAGGATGTTGTTCCAGGTCTGCTGGAGGCAACTGTGAATTTTAAACACTCTAAGAAGGGTTTTTGGCCCCTGGGACACAAAAAATAATTTTAAAAAACCCCAAATAAAACAAAAGCAAATAAAAATAAATAAATAAAGGTTTAAACTGTATTTTTCTGGAAACTACTTATGACAAGAAGATCTATAACAGGAGTTGGTTGAGTTAAAGCAACTAAAACAACAGCTTGGTTAAGGAAGCTGACACAGTACAGGACATGTACTTAACTCATGTTCATGTGTTATTCTTTGTTCTGTCTGTATCTGTACAGGACTGGAAGTTAATGGCATTCCAATCAGTGTGTGAAAACCCAAGTGAGCAATGAGACAGAAGGCAGGACTCCATCCTGTCAGCCACCCCTGGTAGGTTATTTGAGGACAGGAGCTGGGAAAACTGGGAGATGTGTCATTGCCCAGATTTGATCTTTTTCCACTGGAATTTTCTTGCCACAGCTTTGAGCGACTGTTGAGATTAAGGCAATATTCCCAGAGAACAAACGGTTTCTTGTTCCCAATTCTAGCAGCACTGTACGAAACCGTTTTTCTCAGACGGAGACACAGTGGAGAACGACAGGGAGTCCAAGAAAACAGTTATGATGTACAAGAAATGCTATCAGGCAGAGTCAAACCTGCAGTGTCAGCACCACAGGAAACATGGGACCAAGTCTGCCTGAAGGTTTCTTCATCTTTTAATTTCACAGTCTTGTAAAGTTGTTGTTCCTTCTGTCTGTCCGGTGAATCAGAAAACTCTGGCAGTAACAGCGATGGAGAGAACTCTGCTTGTAGTTTACTTTTTTTAATAGTTTCTGTCCGTGCAGATGTTTGGATTTTAATAACAAATTTTGAGAGGAGATGATGATGTCAAAAGTTTTATCTATAACTTTACACGCACACTTAAACGCAGGTCCATTATATTTTCTATCTCTCGTTTTCTGCGATGTACAACCAGTAATCACAGCTTTAACTGCCTGCTTCGATTCAGCTGAAGAACAACTGCCACAGAAAATCGTCTTTATTTGAGGTTGCACAGTGGGAAGTGACAGAAACAGCTGCAGAGAGGGTCAGTGACGTAAATTTGAGATGACATGAATCTGTTATGAGGCAGATTCTGGCTGTCGAGTCAGGAGGAGCTTGTGGTTTGAGGACTCTGGGACACATGTCCTCCTAATGGTAGTTAAATTTCATGAATTTAGAGACTTAAAAACTTTTTGTTTTTTTAATTTTTAAATTGTATCTTATTTTTTCTCTCAGAGACAAGATAGAGATAGTAATAATAACTTAAAAGGGAAATAGTCTCAGACTTTTGGACAAATCAACGAGAAGCAGAATCTTTTCGTCTTTACTGACAGACTAGAGTTACAAACAATACATTTTTCTCTTTTCTCTAGTAAACACTATTTTTGGATGGTATGTGTGCAGTACAGAAAAAATTGCTCACTACAGATTTGTGGTGTGGTTCTTGAGAGATTTTACACAGGAAGTGACAGGAACGATAGAAGCAAGGAAAACAAAAGAGATGTTATCAGGCAGATCCAAATATAGAGTGTCAAGTCTGAAGAGTACAAATCCAGTGAGACAGCAGAATGTCGGATTTCTTCATTGCCTCATTTTTAGTGTTTGGCGTCTTTCACACTGTTCATTCTTTCTTTCTTTTCAGTGACAGCAAAAATTTGAAGTATTAGATCAGAAATACTGAGAATAATCCTGATAACACCGCCCTCTCTATCTGAACTGAAATTACATTGATAAAACATATTAAACAGCTCTTACACAGATTTTTTTTTGGACATAATTTCTCTCAGTAGAAATAATTTCATACTTAGTTGCACTCTTTAATCCAATGGATCATCTAATACTGGTAACTGATAGGAAGACCAAGCTGTCATAAACTGGAAATTTGCTCAAAGTCTTCGTGTCACAAAATAAATTCGACATGAGACTGAATTAACCTTTGAATTAAGCCAGTTTATTAAAGCTGTCACATTTGCTGCTGTCATTTGTCATTTTTAACTGAGCCCTGTTTCCCAGTAACAGTTCATCTTTGATGCAAGAAGCTTCGAAGCTTTTTGTCTTCTCGAATTAAGTTTACAGTCTAATTCCTCTCCACTCACAGTCCTAAGAGCTGGAATAGAGAGCACTGTCCATGATGTTGAAAACATCTGGGGACTTTTACATGCTGATGCGTTTGTGGACTATGTGATGTACGTAGTACATATGTAAGAGCTACAGCCAGGTAATTAGCTGATCTCTTCCCTAACCTTAACCGAGTATTTTAGTAACTAACATCCTGAAGCAGAACACGGACTTTGGTCTCTGCCAGCCATCCAGTCCAACCACCCCCCTATGATTTCTGTGACCTGCAGGGATGTCACTCATCCTGTGTTGGATTAAAGATCAAGGCAGCACTTTCATTTCCTCCAAACTGTATCTGGCAAAGCAAATGAATACACATACAGTATATTACGTATATTAGATCTGTTTTACATGATGGAATTAACATTTTAAATTTGAGTCTATTTTACACAACAAATGGTGAAATATCTGTGAAGCCTGGCTCGTTCTTGAAAATGTGAGAGATGAGGAAAAACCATGAAGACAGACAGCAACAGAAGAGGTGGAGAATCAAAGAGAGACTGACAGTTTAAGGGTGACAGAGGAGAAGAAGAAGAAGAAACTAGCTGTGACTCGTTTTTTATCATTGTACATCAGCACGTCTGGAGTTTTTCCCTCAGCGTGGGAAACGCTCGTTAGTCGACCTGTTTCATCTTTTGGTATTTATAAAGAGCTACTTAACATTAACCAAAGAAGCGTCGTCTGGGTAAAATCCCTTACACAAGAACCATCTGAGAGGATCAGCTGTCAGAGAGATGAGGAAAATCTTCTCAGACGCCCAAATTGGTTGTGAACTTTGAGAGCAGCATTTCCTCTTCAGCCCAAAGGAAAGTCTCCTCTTCCAGTGTGACGGCACGTTGTCATCTCGGTGTCATCTGCGAGGAAAGATGTCAGTCAAGTCAGTTTGTCAGCTGAAATGTCGTACAACTCACTTCAGTCTGACGCTGCTGTATGTGTTCAGAAGAATGCAGGCTGGTGCAGAAGGGATTGTTCTGGTTTCAGGTTCAAAGCTTGATTCAGGAGGAACAGCTGTGGAGACGTGAATGGTTTTACGTGCAGCCCGGATTCAACTGCACAACCCCTCACTTTGTTTTTTTCTTTGTTGATTCTTTTTCCTTTTTTTTTTTAAGTTTTAATCAACTGAACAATTTGTTTTATTTCAGAGGTGAAGAAGAAAAATAAGAGCACGGTGGATGAATCTGCACGGAGGGAGAGAGAGAGAGACACACACACACTGACTGACAGAGTGAGACAGAAAGACCAGTGTCCAATACATGGCCACCAACATCACTCAGGGAGAGAGAGAGAGAGAGAGAGAGAGGGAGTGAGAGAGAGGGAGGCAGAGAGAGAGAGAGAGAGGGAGAGGGAGAGAGGGAGGCAGAGAGAGAGAGAGAGTCTGCAACAAAGGCATTCAGCTGTTAAATGTACAAACAGTTGCTATCCATCACTCTGCTATTGGGGAATGTACACACACACACACAGTCTATCCATCACTGTGTTGTTTGGGCCTCGTTCTGTAGATGGTAAAATGTCAGCGTATAAATAGAAAGAGATGGGTGACAGAACAGAGCAGGAAAGACAATTACACTTCCATCTCTTTCTCTTTCCTGAATTCTTTCTCTTTATTTTACATACATCATAGATTTCAGTAGATTTCAGTTTTAAGTGACATTTAATTGAGAAACAATGAACCTTCAAAATGTCAAAAAAGAGAAAATATTAACATTTGTGGCATCCACTTAGTGTTTTTACTTTACATTTCTGCTGTCCATTTTCCAGCTCATACATATTTCATTCTTTCCAGTTCCTTCCATTGGTCTCAGTTCATTTCAGTTTACTATAAAAATCAAACATCAATATGTGGTGAATGGAGGAGGGTGGTGTGGTAGATCTATTAAAAATAAGAGTCCGACAACGCCACCCTGGGAATTTCATATATTTCAATATTAATGGACTCTGGTCCACTCAAAAAAAGAAGTGCAGGAGACGAGGTTCAAAATTAAAGGATTACAAATTTCACACACACACATGCACAGCAGTGTTCCTGTATTTAACTTTATTATCCAGGCAAATCCAAGCTGTGTGTCCAGATTGGTGGACGTCTTCCTCTAGAAGGAGGAGGAGGAGTGAGGAGGACTGGATTCACTTTGTGAAGGTAGTTCGTGGGACTCATTCTTTCTTTGTCTATTTGGTCAAGAGGAGCCACTCGTCCAGCTGTTGCTGAAAAAGAGTGAACTCGTTCTGTCCATGAATAAGTGACAGTTATTTAATGAGAAGCTGGGAACCAGTTCCGTTCCAGGCTTTGTGTGGCCTGCTTTACTGCAAAGCTCCACTGTCCTCACACATCTGTGAGGAGAGGTAGGAGCTTCATTTGCATCCAAAGCTTCACTCCCCAGGGTGCTTTGTACATTCTCGCTAACCTCACTTACCCCCACCCTCCCTGCACCCCACACCAAAGGCCTGCTGAGGACAGATCAATCTCTCTGACTGTGCCTCTAAAATTGAATCAACTCTGAGATATTGTCTCACTTCTGTGTCCTTTGGTCCTCCTTCTCATTTTCTATATTTGTTTATATTGACATTTCCATCCAGCAGTCAAGAATTTGGAGAGTCAGGTAAACAGAAGCAGCTCCACCAGCCATTTTAATAGGTGACGTAATGAGATTAGCCTGGGTGGATGACAACAACCTGTCCCACATGGCACAGGTAGTTGATGCCATACACTGTTTGTGAGTTTGGCTGTGTGTGAGGGTTTTCTACACAACAGTGTGTATTGTGCATTGTATTTGTACTTGTTTTAGAAAGTGACACACTGGAGACAGAAAAGCCTGCACTGTTTTAGAGAGAGAGAGAAAATAGATCAAAGAATGAGAGCAGGAAGAAGAAATATAGGCAAGAAATTTCCAAGAAGTAAAAGTGACCCACCCCAGCCACCCCCCTGGCTTGTTCATGCCCACCCCAGCCACCCCCCTGGCTTGTTCACGCCCACTGCAGCCAGCCACCCCCCTGGCTTGTTCACGCCCACTGCAGCCAGCCACCCCCCTGGCTTGTTCATGCCCACCCCAGCCACCCCCCTGGCCCGTGGTTTTCATGTGTTGGCTGCCAGGTACGGGGGCTGGAGGCTCACACCCACCCAGCCACCCCCTTGACAGACAGACAGTCAGGATCACAGCCGTGCAGGTGAGCTCCCGGAAGCTGGCTGTGTTACTTTAACATTGACGTCCTGGCTCCTGTACTCCAACATGCTGCAGCAGAGTGTCATCCATGGGCTGATTTTGATTTATGCACCTTGGAGGAGCTGCATCAGGTCCTTTTGCCAAATGAATATTTATGACAGCAGCAGTGCTCTCATTAAAATATTCTGTGATGATGCCTGAGTCTAATTCTGTAGACAGAGAAACTGAGAAATCTTACTTTACTTTATTGCTGTTCTTATATATCATTGTTTTATGTGATTGTTCTCAGAATTAAAAGCAGAATCAAATTTAAAGCCAAGCAAGACAGAAGAGAAACATCAACAGCCACAACATAAAATGAGAAAGGGCATTCATTTTTTTTACCCCACCTCTCCCACCAGTTCTGCTCCACAGTTGATTCAAATCCTCTCATCACCTGGATCCACATAAGGCCGGTTCGTCCTACCTCCTTCATGGTAGCTGTGTTGGCTGATTTTCAGAAAGTGCTGTGTTTGTGGGCTACTGCATTCTAGCCTCAGTGTTCTGTGCATCTGGGTCCAGTGTCTGTACTTATTAGACCGTAACATGCTCACCTGTATCCCGTCATCACTGCACCTACTTCCTGGAACGATTTAAGACCGGTGCTTCAGTCCATTCCTTCACAGTTTGTCTGTTACTCACTCACGGTAGAAATGTTGGCCGACCTTGCTGTGACTATACTTAACTGTGCAGAGAACGCTCTACATTTGTTGCGGATGACTTACTTCTGTTTGTCTTACCTGTGCAGTAGGATCTCCAGCCATACACCCACCTGTCTGCCCGAGCTCCAAACTCTCCTGGTTTCTGGGAAAACCTCACCCAGGCTCTCACAGCAGTAAATACCAGTTTAACTTCAGTCTTGCTGAAATTGGCTTGATATCAAAGATGCTGTATGTTGTAATGGAGCCATTATAGAAACCTGATCTGTTCTAAGAGGAGGTCTAACCAGGAAATAAAGTGATGACACCCGACCAGTGTTTCTGTAACAGTGTCGACAGGAGTTGATTAAGTTGCACTGTAGTGTTTAAGACAGCTGTGGTATTATTATTGATCTCACTGTACCAGAAACATATGACAAGCACCTCGTCTGCACATTAACAGCAGATCTGACCCTGAAATACAGAACGAAAACATGGAACGCACATTGAGCTCCTTTCACTGAGCTGGTCTCAGTTCTGTCTCAATGAATTAAATATTAAGATAAGAGATAAGAGATAAGATAAGAGATTATACATATAATGAAGAATAATAAATGAGAACACAAATGGCTTAAAACGTCTGAGATCTGGTGTCTACACAACCCGGTCGACCACACACTTACACAAGTGTTTTATCTAATTCTGGTCTAATTTTTGTTCCCGCCGTGAAATGTGATGCGTGCTAATTTTATGGCATCAACCATTTTGTCAGAGTGGCACTTCTTGAAGGGTCAAGTGTCTTTGGAAGTTTCTAAATATCCGTTTGCTGTTCAGTCACAACATGCATTGAGGCTGCAGAATGCCAAACAGCAGCACTGCAGCTGCGGCTCATTTGAGACGAGTGTCAGGCGAGTTAAACACTCATCTCATATCAAACTGAATATTTAATCAACCCGTCTCCTCGCTGAAGTGATGAATAGCAGATTCCCGTTCTTTCCCCGCTCTCATATCAACCCCTGTTCCCCTTTCATCATCCTCCGGTGGGATTTTGAAGCGTTTTCAAACTTTTGTTCCCTCTCCTTACTGAAAGTACCTGAAACAACATCAAAAGATGAGCCTCTTCTGTCAGAGAACTTAATATTTCTCTTACATTTCCTGCTGTGCTTTAATCCTCTTAAAACATAATGTTCTGTATGTGTCACTGAAAACCAGACATGAAGTGAAACAGTTGGCTTAAAGATGCTGATGCACGACTGAGGCTCAGTGTTTTTGCTTTCTAGTGATGGTAATTGGAAAATAAAAGAAGGAACTGAAAGCTTATTTGCTCAGATTGGAATGAATGTGAAGTACAAGGCAACATCACAGATTTTTCCCATAGTTTTGATCCTGAGGACAGAAATCCTGACAGTAAAATAACTTGAAGACTTTTACCTCTGTGAGATTTGGTCGACTTGCACCTTTAAAAAAAAACCCAAACCCTGCAGCCGCTGTGTTTTCTCCTTCTGCTCCGACTTCTCTGACAGTCGTGTGGATGGTTAGTCAGGACAAACACAGGCAGAAATATTTCATGAGACAATGAAATTCATTTCCTAAACTGCCATTTTCTCCTGGACTTGTTTTCCCAGAATCCCCTGCATGACCACTGCTTCTCACTGAAATGATGATTTGCTGTACAAACACGAGCAGCTTGTTATGGACTGTGTCTCATAGATGGAGGGGGTTGGGGAGATGTCCTCCACTGTGTCCTCCAAACACGCGTATCACTAACACACAGACAGACAGCTGGAAATGAACCTGTCATCTTTCAATTTGCTTTCAGTCTTCACCTGTCTGTCCATCCGTCTCTCTGTCCGTCTGTTTCTGTCATTTATCTGAGATGGACAGATATTTGTTCTTCCTCTGCCTCTTCACCTGTCTCTCTCACTCTTTGTGTCTCACTTCCCTGTGAGTCATTCTCTCTTTCTCGCCTCGTCTTCCCTAGCTGCTCTGTTTACTTGGTGTCTTTCTTCAGAATCAGAATCAGTTTTATTGGCTGAGTTTGTGCATACAAACGAGGAATGTGACTCCGGTTTTTCTTTGCTCTCAGGCAGGTACAGAACAACAACAACACAACCAACAGAACAACAACTTTTTAGCTCAGAGTCTCAGCCCATGGTTCCCTCCTTTCTGCGTCACAAAGGTCGGAGACATGTTCAAACATCAGATGTTCAACTCAGAGCTGAGTGTATGGGGTCACTAGAGTAAAAATTATTATGTTAATGTTAATCCATCTTTATCAGGAGCCGAAGGATTATTCGTGCTTCATATAAATTGGATTTTATTTTTACTGTTTTCAGCCTTGATCTCTATCAGAATGATAACACTGAGCTCACCCAGGGTCTGGGTCATGAGTACGTAGCCATCTATCTCTAGCTTTAACTGAGGAGTCCTGCCAAACTTTAGTGCACGGCAAAAACAAACACACCAAAGCAGGTTCATGCTTCAGTGCAACAAATCAAAAAAGTCCAGCGAGCACACAAACTATCAGTTTAAAACGCTGACCTGCTGTTTCGACCACAGTTGTATGCACAATCATTTTCCTGTGCAATGAGACATTTTTTGGTGCGTTCGCAGTTTTGCCTCCAAATAAACTGCTTTACCTAATCTGGCTAAACCTTTTTAGAGTTCACAGTGTCCAAAGAAGAACAGTGTTAAAACAGCAAACAGAAACCAAATTCAACTATTACTGAAAGAAGTGGGAGGTAAATTATAGGATGCAGCTTCAGTGAAAGTGTTTATGCTGGTAACATGTGATTTAATATATATAATAAGAAAATCTTGAAGACTGTAACTTTAGATCAGCCCCTTACACAACACACACACACACACACAAACAGAGCCCACTGTCTCACACTGATGCTGTGCTGTGTTGGTGTGTGTGTCTCTCACTTATAATTAAATGTGTGATTGGCTTGACCATGTTTTCAGGGTCGTGTCAGGGTTGTACGACCCTGAAACTAGATTTACAGAAAAACTTCAGATAGAAAAAGTGAGCGAGAAGCAGCTGCAGCGTCAATTAGCCTCATTCGTGACAGAAGCTGCCAGGAGGAAAGGAGAGCTCAATCAAGAAAAGGGAACAGCAGCCGAATGAACTGCCTCCTGTTTATCCCAGTGTTTGCAATGGGAGAGAGGGATGGATGAGGAAGAGGATGAATGAAAGTGGATAGAAAGAAAGATAATAATGGTCTCTAACTGTTCAACACCTTTTAAATGGACAATGACAGTGATTTACACAAAACAAAACCCATTAATAGTAATACAGGATGCAGAAGCACTAAAAATGCTTAAAATTAAATGTAATTGACTAATTTCCTCAGACAGGTCAATCCACAGTCACCCGTTTCAAATGTCATCACCCCATTAAACAGCCATCATCACATGTCATCACTCACTCACTGCACCTAACACGCGGCCAGAAGGTTCATATCATCCACATGTTTTATGATCAGGCGACCTCCAGCAGCTGGAATAATTATGACAGGAGGAAAAGCCAGGTGACGTTGATGACGTCATATAAACAGCGGCAAAGTTCACGTAAGGGTGAGGTCAGAGTGGATTGGTGGGTCAACAACACGACTTTAAAATGGGAAAATGTTTTTTATTTGCTATTGTGAAGTTAAGATAAAACATCTGAGGCAGCCCTGCAGGGAGAACGACTCTGAAATACAGATGGATGTAACTGTTATTTATCTGCTGACTTAAAGTTTCTATAATGAACAGAAACAAGACACAAAAGCCTGCCAGTACTGCAAAACACCCAGAGAGACACAGCACGAGCGAGCAGCAGCGTCTGCCTGAAAGAAACCACGGTCAGGTGGCCTCAAAAATCAAGTGACTTTGTTATGACTGCTAACATGTTTTTTGCAGGTGAACCAGGTGAATCCATCTGACCTGTGGAGCTGTTGGTATAAACCTGAACTGGACTAGAGAGAACAAACAACCAAACACTCAGGCTCGTACTTTTTTTGTTTGTGGAAATCTCTAATCTCTCTAGTCTCATCCTAGATCCACTTCCTGTCCTCCTGTGTCTCCTGCCTGTCTGATTACCTGCTGCATCCTAATGTGTTGCACCTGTGACTAAACATACCTGCCAACAATCAACTAGTAAAGTGAATTCAGTTTGCTTGACAAGAGAACATGTCTGAATCACAGCTTTCAGCAAGATGTTTTACTACAGCATTTGTGCACTGGTCTCCAGTATTCTGTGTATTTGTGGACAGAGCTGAGTCTGTGCAGCAAAAAGGTTCAGACAGGATTTACACAGCATTTTGCTGCTTTCCCAGAAACGCAGCTCTGAGCTGTGATCGTTTTCTCTGGGACACACAGTCAGTAAGAATTAGTATGTGGACATCCATCTGCTTCACATGTTTTTACAAATGTGTGATCTTTAAATTAAGATTGGGCTGTGTTAGCAGACGGCCACCTCTGGGAGCAACACACACAACTACACAAATAACCTTTTGTTTCTCACTGGATTTTTCAGCAGTAGAAGTTTTTCCAGGAACCTCGTCCAGTTTTAAACCTCCAATTAAATCCATGTTCCTGAATCAGTTCTGAGCCTCAGTGACTGGTCAAACACAAAACCCCTGACTGCGAAGAAAGTGATGTTCTCTCCATGCACTTCCTCTGGGGAGTGGAGCCAGAGGGAGGAAGCAGTAAAAATGGATCCTGTTCTCAGTTGGAAACTGTACAAATTCAAAGTGTTGAAAAAAAAAAAAAGATAATAAAGCTCAGGAAGCTTCCTCTGGGTTAAAAAGTAGCACGTCCCTCCTCCTCCTCCTCACTGACTGCTACTGTTGGATTTGTAATTCACATCTTTGAAAATGTTACCCACAAGTGTTTTTGTCTGTAAGTACAAGGCCTGCCTGCTTTGTGTTAGAGATCTGACCTTGGGAAATGAGGTTTACTGCTGCAGTGGAAAACACTGCAGAGAGTCTGCCTTACTCATTAGAAAATCAGTAGGCAGCTTCTGTAACAAGCATTAAAAGCACTAGCATAGTCAAGCTGGGTGATATTTATTCACACAGCACTCTTCAGAAAGTAGGTTGGGAACAATCTTCCTTTCAGAGCAACACAAGCAGTAACCCTTAATTATAAATTAAGTTCATTTCAATGTTCACATCCAAATGAGAAATGAAGTCTGTTGCTCTTTGAGTCTGGACCAGGGTCAGTCCTCTCTGTCAGACTCTGCCCATGTAGAATTAAAATGACGGTACAGAACGGTAACATGAAACATAAAAGCTAAATTTCACCCAGATTTAACCTGAATGTTTTACCGGATTCACACGAATTTACTGTGTATGCTCGTAGTCCTCAGAGGCTGAATCCTTTATCCTACATAATCTTCAGTAACCTCTGGCCCCTGCATGTTGAACCACCATCAGGCCAGGATCCCAGGTAGGTACCTGAGCACACATCAGTTAGAGGAGAGTCGGAGAAGGTGCTCGTTAAACTCTCTCACAACTCGATGGAAACTGTCAATCAAATGAACACAGACAGAAAAGCTGCTGTATAAGAGGCAGGTTGTGAACAGGACAGACTGTCTTTAGTTTGTCTTGTAGAACAAATTGTTTTATATAATGACAAAGGAGAAAAAAAGAAAGTGACAACTAAACAAAACACAACATACAAAAACTCTCCAGCCGTTTTCATCTTTATTTCAATATTTTTTTCTTTCTTCTTTCTTTGTGTCTCAGCAGACAAGTGAGCAATAGCATTGGCTTTTATCTAAGCTGTGAGTAAACTGTGCTGTTCTGAGTGAAACGGCCTGCTCTGCCTGAGAAACTCCTTTATTCTTATTTTTGGATCATTGTCACACGCGTGATCATGTGCTTTTTTTTTTTTTTTTTCTCTTTTTTTTTTTAAAAAGTATTTTTATCTTTCTTTTTATCTTTGATCTTTCTTACTGAGTTTTCTGTGCTCAGTGTTGAAACAACATAATCACACTGGTGTGATTATTGTGTCGAGTGTGACAAAGTAAATGCAGATCAAACATGTTTTTGAAGTTGAGCATAAATGAAAATTAGAAAAAGAAACAGAGGTAAAGTTAAATGTAAATAATTTTCAAAAATCAAAATCATTGATAAAAACATGAAACTCCTTTATGAACAAATGTACTGTACTATGGGGCTAACAGAATAAAAGATAATTACTGGGACCAAAGATATTTTTATATTATTATATATCATAATATTAACATAATAATTCTAATCATGACACTTAAACTGATCTTAAATTAGTGGATTAGCCCTTTAACAGTTGTATTCACATCTTTGCTTATTGAAGGATTTCACAGTCACAACTGTCACGTTCAGACTGTCTCCATGAACATTTGCATATTTATGTTCAGCCATTTTGAAATGAAATGAAAATGAAGTGTAAAATATTTATATG
This sequence comes from Toxotes chatareus, assembly GCA_016801885.1. Classification (NCBI taxonomy): domain Eukaryota; kingdom Metazoa; phylum Chordata; class Actinopteri; family Toxotidae; genus Toxotes; species Toxotes chatareus. The sequence continues at coordinate 1,164,142 of CM028903.1, read as the reverse complement.
TTTACATTTTTATATGTATATTTCAGAATGAGCCTAATGCTCATTAATATCAATCTTCTTTTATGGAGCTGCATAATTTAATACAAGCCTCGCTGTTTCTGCTGCCGACAGGCAGGTTGTGTTTTCACCTGTATCTGTTTGCCGATTTGTTTGTTTGTCAGCAAGATTACACAAAAGGTTATGAACCGATTTGCACCAAACTTGGTGGAGCGACGGAGCGTGGGCCCGAGGAAAACCCTTTGGATAATTTATTCTGGATTTCAGTTTTTTCTCTTCTGTCTGGTTTGTGTTGTTTGATGTCGATCTGCGCTCTGAGTGCCTTTCTTTTATTAATACTCTTTAAAGGTACAGGAAACAAGATGATCAGAATACAAGCGTGTTTTGCTGCAGCCGTGTGTGTCTGTATCCCGTGGTGGAGGTGGTGTGAGTGAAGTGCACAAACGAAACAGCAGCTGTTTCACATATGCTGTGGAAAATTTCAAATAAATTCCATAATTCCAGCCATGGAAAAATGACCCAACATCTGAAAGTCACACGAACATCAAGAAAAGTGAAATGGTAGAAAACTCATTATTAGTTTGGAGTTTCAGATTTTCAATGCCGCTGATGACGCCCCATTTTTTTCTCTCTTATTTTCTATCCATCCATCTGTTCTCTGCATACTTATTTCTCTCCACCTCCCTATCTATCTCTCTCCCTCTCAGGATGCCATCTAAACATCTTCAGAGATGAAATAATCTCCTCTGTCACACACTCAGCAGTCCATTGTTAGGCCATATGGTGTAAGCAAACATCAAACACTGGAGACGATACTGCAGACGACTTTAAATGATGCACGACACAGGATGAACACACAGGAACAGGAAGGCAGGAGTTATCAGCCTGTGTGTTGGTCTCAGCTGCTCACCTGTTAATGAACGACAGGCAGACGCACATGTTGGAAGACACACGTGTTGGAAGAGGCTCTGCTTTCTGTTGTGCTTTAGAGACGAAGAATCGGATTCTGTGTGACTGCAGTCACATGCTGCCACAGACTGAGGAAGGAATGCAGCATCTTCTTCTTTATCGTCGGCTTCTTCCTGCTGCCTGACATGAACAACTCCCACTTTGCTGCCTGTACACACCGTCTGTGACGTATGACATGAGGTGGAATAAACATCTGTTTCCACCATAAACATCCAGGCAAACACATACTTAGGTTTTTCTAAAGCTGTTTGGCCAAACCCTGTAGTCACGCTGTAGTCCTGCGTTTCTGAAAATTAAACTGCTTTCTTTGTGTGTCCTGGAAGATGAGTCATGGCGGAGTAAATGTTTTTTTGTTGAACACAAAGATGCATACAAACAGGCAGGGTGTCCAGGCTTTGGCTGATTATTCTGTCTCTTTTATTGTAACACACAGGGAAACACAAAGCACCCTGCTTTCTGCTGAAGAAACCGCACTATGAAATATTTAAATCGCCAAAAACCATCAGTTGTAAAACTCCCTGGGTTGTTGTGGACAGGTACAAAATAAATTCAGTCCAATATTTTAATGAAGCTTTTCTCTTCACACTAGGACGGTTTTGTCATTTTTACAGTTTACATTTCTTTTTTGGTCTAGAAATAGAAATCAAAAGTCATTTCTGGTACAATGCCGAGTCTCGTTTGGGGAAAGATATTAATGGTGTTTTTTCTGAGGTCAGTTCAAACTTCAATAATTTGGTGTTTTATCTTTGCACATGAAATGATTACCACAGACTCAGGACAGATTATTTCCTGCTGCTGGAAACTGATTCTCCCTCATTCATTCCCCTCCTCCCACCTGCGCTCCTGTGCTCACCTGTCACAGCTGTACCTGATTGTCTCATTAGACCTTGTGTGTGTGTGTGTTTAGTTTCTCTGGCTTTGGTTCATTTTGCCTCATTTATTGTTTATTTGGCATCATGACAGTTGTTGCTTTGGAGTGATGCATGAAATGTGGAGCTCATGTTGGAGGGAAGATCACGCTTTTGCTTAAATATTAAAAAACAAACAAGCAAAACCAACAGAAAGCACATCATTCTAAAGCTCTCCTGTTTGTTCACGAGACACAGACACACACACGCACGCACACACACACACACGCGCGTGCATTCTCACATTTACAGCGCAAACACAGGTTCTTTGATGCTGTGTGATAAACTGTTAGACCTGAGGCAAGCCCTTGAAGAACACTTCCCAACAAAGAGGCTGGATGTCTCACACACACACACACAGAGGTACAGCTGCCAGTGTCATTCAACATGTAAAGGTTCCACAAAATGAAAAAGACTGTGTCTTTCTAATCTTCTGTCTCCGGACTCATTGTTCCTTGGAGTTATTTTTGATCAGGATCTGTCCTTTAACTCACATATAAAACAAGTCTCTAGGACCGCCTTCTTTCACCTGCGCAATATCAGTAAGATTAGGAACATTCTGTCGCAGAGTGATGCTGAAAAATTAGTCCATGCTTTTGTTACTTCTAGGCTGGACTACTGTAATTCCCTATTATCAGGATGTCCAGTTAACTATCTAAAAAGCATCCAGCTGATCCAAAATGCTGCAGCGAGAGTACTGACTGGAATTAGCAAGAGAGATCATATTACTCCTGTACTAACTTCTCTTCATTGGCTTCCTGTAAAATCCAGAATTGATTTTAAAATCCTTCTCCTTACATATAAGGCCCTCAATGGCCAGGCTCCTTCATATCTCAAAGAGCTGATAGTACCATATCATCCCAACAGATTGCTTCGTTCCCAGAATGCAGGTTTGCTTATGGTTCCCAAAATCTCTAAAAGTAGAATGGGAGGCCGAGCCTTTAGCTATCAGGCCCCTCTCCTATGGAACCAACTGCCAGTTTGGGTTCGGGAAGCAGACACCCTCTCTAATTTTAAAACGAAGCTTAAAACCTTCTTGTTTGATAAAGCTTATAATTAGTTGTAGTTACAGTCCTAGTTATTTATTAAACTTATAGTTAGTCACAATTATCTCTATAGACACTGTTACAGTTAAGGATATAGCCCTTAGTAGGGCTGGCTCAGGCAACTGAATCATCCCCTAGTTATGCTGCTATAGGCCTAGGCTGCTGGGGGACATCCCATGATTTACTGCACACTTCTTCTTCTTTCTCTTTCTCTCCTCAGACCCACTCTCAAATCTATTAGCCTTTATTACATGTCATTAACTCTGTGTCCTCTCTGTCCCGTAGTCCTGTGTTTGTTTCTCTCTGGTCTCTCTTTCTCTGTACCTTTCTGCAGGTACCTCTGGCTCCGGAGCTGCATGTCCTATGGTCCTGGCTCCACCCACCTGCTGCTGTTTATTGTTTACAATGATCTATTTCTAACATGTTTAATGTTCCGTTCTGCTACAGATAAATATTTGATTAATATTCTTTGCAAACTGTAATGTAAATAATTACCAGTCATGACAGCTTTTTGCCTCTGTGCTCTGTTTCATAATTCTAATCTGCTGAGCACACATTATCCAATAACTGTTGACTAACTGTAATGTAAATACTGACCCACATTGTCTGTATTATGCTGCATGTCTTTCTCCCCCTCTCCTCCATTCCTAGCTGTCCTATCTTCCTCCTTTTCCTCCTTTCACCCAGCCCGGCCATCGGCAGGAGGGTCCCCCATCTGAGCCAGGTTCTGCTCAAGGTTTCTTCCTGTTAAAAGGGAGTTTTCCTTGCCACTGTCGCCTTAAGTGCTTGCTCTGGGGTCAGGCTCTGGGTCTCTGTAAAGCGCTTTGAGACAATTTTGATTGTGGAAGGCGCTATATAAATAAAATTGAATTGAATTGAATTGAATTGAATTGAATTGTTCCAGAACTACCACCTGTTGTTAAAGGCCTCAAACAAAACAGCTGCTGTACGACGCAGGTCAGCACCAGATTCCAAGGCTCAGTGGCGGGTGGTCATACCCAGCATGCTGTGCCACGGTTTCCTGGGTACCTGAATGGCTTGAATACATGAATACATGAACTCTACCCCAACCCCTAACCCTAGACCAGGTGAACATGTGAACTCATTTACCGTACCACCTGACCACAATTAACATGTACATTTAACATCTCCACCTCTCCCTTGGCAATAGAAAAATAAGTAGAGCCCCCACAGCACCATTATTTACTTTAAAGTCCCAGAGATCCACCTTCCTCAGACTGCGTATGAAGATCAGATCATTCTGTGGGCACAGATAATAACACATATTAACACTGGGTGGTATTATCCTGATAACCTATCCAGATAAACACCATATATTGATATTAGGGGCAATGATACTCATTTTTTCTTTTTGATTATTCATTATGTTTTTTTGTTTTTGGCATGTGATGAGCTTAATGCTCAACATTATCTCTCCCATTCAGCAACGCTGAACTCTACAGTCGCATCGTTTACACCAGAGACCAGCTGAGGGCGCTGAAACTGGCATGGAGCAGCAGATCAGGTGGAGGTCTCAGAGAGGATGCAGGGGAGGGACTAGGGGACAAGGGGAGAGAGACTTTTGTGAGTGTAGTGTTACATGTTTCACAGAGACAAAGCTGCAGGAAGATACTCCATTGACAGCTTTTGTTTCTGCAGCCCAGTCACTGAACTGTTAATCGTGGGACAACGTCCAGACTACATTCCCAGGGGAGTTCTCACATGTTGCTCATGTTGCTTACACCCTGCCCTCTGCATCTGACAGCCCATACTGAGCCGCGGTGCTTTCTTCATGACCTCCAGGGACTTCAACTGGACTCGTTTCTCTGATTCTGCTTTATGCAATTCGAGTAGCTTTCAAATTCTGATGGCATAATTGTTCAGTTTGCTGAGACATAAAACAAAGCAGGTGAAAATCTGTGCAGTGTCCAGCTTTGATGCTCCCGAGCAACGATTCATTGGTGGAGAGAAGCAGCTCACTGTGCATTTATGATATGACCGATAGGAGAGTGTGCAGTCACGTACCAAATGACTCTGTATTGGTCCGTGAGGGTGGGTGAGAGCATGTGTTGTTATATTAGCTTTGCAGCAACACATTAACTGTGTGACCAGAAGCTTCTTTATGACACGTTCATTCAGTCAATCTCCTGTTGGCCTGATGATGCTGTAAATGTGGCCCCTGCTACTTCATGTTGTTCCCATTAGTTCTGGATGAGGTGGTGCAGCAGTTGACGGTAATTCCATCAACACGCTCCATTTTTCTATCACTGTATGTACTGATTTCTGTTCAGCTCGTTTTCTCACACGAACAGATGGTGAAGCTACACCTCCCTCTCCTCACTTTTTTCCCTGAGATTTCCGTTTTAGGGATCAGGTAAAGGACGAGGAACACTGCAGCAAAAAATGGAATCAATATGAAGGAGGTGTGAAGTTTTACAGAAGGAGAAAACAGGAGAGGAGAAAGACCTGGAGAGAGCTTGAAACTATACATTTGACAGAGAAGAATAAGATTTTTCAGTCACTCTGTAACGTTTACCCTGGAGATGCTGTCACTTTAGTTCATCCTCTTGGAGGTCTGAATCTGCAGGAAATTTAATGGCAATCTGCACAGTTAATTCAGTTTGTCTTTTTTTTCTGGGATGTGTCAGTTACCTGCAGAATGACCTCTGTCGGTCACACTGTGCAGGCACGTGGAGCGAGCAATATAAAACTTTATTAAAACATCAAACCGCAGAGAAAATGAGACAAATAATGGCCTCGTCTGACAGTTATTTATACACATTTTGCTTTCCAATAATTGGCCTTTATGAATGTGCGATGTCTTTATTTTCAGCTTCTGTCTGGAACTTTCTGACATGCATTAAATATTTTCTCTGACTCCACTCAGACATGCATATGTTGAAATATTTTCTTCCCATTTATTTTTCCTCAGAAGAGTTTTAATGTGTTGGTTTTCAGTGTAATGACCTGCTTTCTGCTTTACAGTCGAATGTCTCACATTCTCATTCAGTCTCACTGTTTTTCACTGTTGTGGTTTTGGGACTCACATGGCTCAGTAATTCTGTGTTTGTCTGCTGTATTTTCATTTTCTTATGTGTCGTTTTCCAGAGACTTTGGACAAAGTCTGGACAAAGATGGTAGAAGGACAAAAGACAAAGTCTCTGGTTGAAGTATTCTACCAGAGACTTTGTCCAAATATTTTTAAGACACTTGTCTTGAAAATATAAGATACGTGTTTTGCTCCCCCTCTATATTTTAAACATATTCATTTTGGTGTGGTGAGGCTTGCATTGCATCATGGGTACATTTTATTGTAGTGAAAAGCTTGACAGCAAACAGTGTCTAATGTGCCAGTTCCCCCTGTGTTTGCCCTCCGTTAAAGAGGGAGTTCGTGGAAACAAGAAAATTCAGTCCCACAATATCAAAGGTTCATGTAAGTAACTTCAGCTGGTACTGAATGAATCTGTCCTCTGACAGATTCTCTCCTGTTTTGCTGCTATTTTTATGGCAGGAAAATTCTAAAAATGCTTTCTGGGAATGTGTGTGTGTGTGTGTGTGTGTGTGTGTGTGTGCGCACTGCATTTTTGAGGCTTTATTTCATCTTCAGTGTGTATCTATGCGTTGATGTGTTTATTTTGAGTCTAATTTCATGTTCTCTCCTGTGTCCTCATTAGTAGTTATCACAGTGCTGTCATGTCAAGCAGCGACAGCTTCCAACCTAGAAAACTCCCACAGGCGCACATACACCACACACACACACACACACGCACACACACGCACGCACACACACACACACACACACACACACACACACACACACACAGAATACTATGCATACCCTTCGGCACACACAGGCTTCCTCACATACAGATCCACTCCTCTTCTGACTTTGTTTTTCTGTTCTCCGTATACATGCACGTGTCAAATATTTCTGATCCATCATCGTCTTTTTACATTGAACCCGATGTTTGTGACTGGGGATTTAAACCGGTCTCCAAGATGAGAAAAAAATAAAATACTTAGCCTTTGGCTCGAAGCACAGCTTAGGACTCTGATTGTATTTAGCCCCAATTAATCCATCAGACAGACAATAGGAGGATCTGAGCAGAAACTGCAGTTTGTAGTCGAGATATTTCTTTGCAGCTGTATCTTGTGAAAATCTGGCAATGTTCTGCATAATTAGCTCGAGAAATAGGAAATAAATGATTTCTGTTGTGTATCTGCAGCCGGAGGAAACAGTAACTCACACCTATGAACGATGTATACGTGTACTCTTTCAAACACACGCTGAGTGAAATAAACTTTCAGTTACCATTTGTGAAAGTGTATTTTCTGAACAAAGAGCAGATGTTTTTAAAGAATATGGTTGGAATTTTTAATTTTTTCTTATTGTCATTAACAAAGTTCCACAGGCCCATCGCTTCCCACGAAACATGGAAAACATGCTAAAAAATGGCTCAGTAATTTCCTGCATTTGTTTGGGACTATTTTCATCTGCGGATTAATACGTTTGGTTCTTTAATGAGTTCTTATGGAAGCCATTTCATACACAGATACTTAGAAGGATCCGTTGACTGTTGCTTTGTTTTCATGCGGTTTGTTGACAGTAAGAAAGTTGTAAAGAAAAAAATCAATAATGTTTATCAGGGTGAGAAAGAAAAACAGCGTCAGTGTTACTGTCTTTGTCGGCCTCTTATCTGAACACACACTCAGTGTGTAACAGGAACGACGCACACGCAGCTGTTATCACAGCCAAACCTCTGGCAGCAAAGAATAAAAGGTCAAAGTGGATGTTACAGGAGTCACATTCAAACCAAGTGAAAACACAAAGGCAGCCATCCACATCTGACACAAACAAACCCTCTCAGTCAACAAGGCATGTGATCTGCACACCGTGTGACACATGATCGCTTGTGTGTTGCTGTTAGCGAGGCGACACTCGTACTTGCTTGTTGAATATGTGTAGCTGTCTGGTAGATTCAGCCTACAGCACCATTAGCTCAGTTATCCATGTCCTGGTTCCACAGCCCAGTTCTGGCCCATATACAACACAGTTGTCTGCTTCCACATCTGGACCAATCCTGGTGCACACACAGAAAATCTTCCAGCTGTCAATCAGCACCAGAGGGTAACAGCTGGATTAAGCCCAGATGTGACAGTATGTTGGACAGACTCAGGCTGAGGACCTGGGCGTATGTTGGGCCAGAAGTTTCCTTTTGCTATCTGGGTTACAAATAACAAGCTAATGAAATCAATAATGTACAAACACAGTCGTTGCAGAGTACAGAAAATTAGGTGTGGAGGCCAACACACATTAAATATACTTCAGTATAGTTAATTTAGGACCACAAGCAACATTAACCACCTCTGTCCCAAACCAAACACACTCATAAGCCACGTTTCAAAATGATCTAATAATACCTGTATTCTTAATGCATGAGATTAGCTATACACCTAATGTTAGTTCATTTTTTCTCCTTGTGTTCTGTTCACTGTAGAGTTGCACCAGGTAGCTCTCTGTTAACACCACTGAAAACGCAGCCCTGCTGTTTGAATAAACTTGGTGTTGTCACTGTTCCTGACCCGAAGCTTCACCCATGGCTGTGTGAGCATGAAGGTTGCAGGTTTGGTCGAGCAGAAAGGCAGAAAATGTGTGAGTTAACACAATGTACCAGATAAATCATGAATAAGATGCTCAGAGTCTTCCCAGCTTCCTGTGCTTCTTTATGCAGCGTTCCTGTTACCTGAGGCAGAGTTTTCTGGAACTGCAGGGAGCTGAGCTGCCTCAGCCATCGTAGTAAAGCACTGTAACATTATGGGAAATTAGCTTATTTGCTTTCTTATTTAATGTTGAGGTAAAGTGTGGGTTTGCTGAGATCTTCTGAAATCCAGCTTTGTCCACAGTAAACATTTTTGGTGATCCTGGCACCTGGCGATTGATAGCATGTGGTGGTGTGTTGTGTTGCTCTGTCTTCTCTTCACATAGACCCCATTGGGTGCTGAAGGTGACCATCCTTTAAATTCTTGGGAGTTCACATCTCAGAGGAGCTCTCCCGGTCAACAAACACCACGGCAGTGACTCTATTTCCTGAGAACTCTCAGGAAAAGTAAAACAGGTCAGAAGCTGATGGCGTCCTTTTACCGTTCAGCCACTGAAAGTGTCCTCTCCTGCTGCATCACAGTGTGGTACGCTGGGAGCTCGGCTGCAGACAGGAAGGCTGCAGAGAGTTGTAGACACCGCACAAAAGATCATTGGCTGTCCCCTGCTCTCCTTGGCAGAGATGTCTTCCTCCTGCTGCTGCAGCAGAACCACATCCATCACCAGAGACTCCTCTCGCCCAGCCCACCACCTGTTTGACCTGTCGCCCTCTGACAGGTGCTACAGGTCAATAAAAGCCTGCACAACCAGGCGGACAAACAGTTTACCATTCGGACACTGAGCAAACAATAACTGTTATACTGTGAATGTGTATGTATGTATAGATATTTATGTATATGTGTGTGTATGTATATGTATATATTTTTATATGTGGGTGTATGTGTATATGTAGGTATGTGTGGTTTTATACTCCTTGTTTATGTTGTTCTGTATCTGTTATTCTAAGCACCTTGAGCAGCATTGTACGTTTCGTCATATTAATATGATGACAGTAAAAGTTTGTGATTCTAATAAACACGTGTATCACAATTCAAAATGAAACTGACTGCTTCATCGCTACATGATGTGTCTGATAATAATTCACATACATGAGCTCCGGCTGTAACACTCACATCGATGATCAGTCCACTGTTTTATTGGCATTAGACTAATTGGTCTAATTCCTAACTCATAATGTCCTTGATGGAAGCCCTTTAACACCCGGCAACTCCAGCTCAGCTGCTCAGTATCCAGCAGTCGACCTGTGGCTGTGCTGCCGGCTGAAGGCACACGCGTGTGCAGCTGCATGAATATGAAGCAGGGCGGTGCTGAAAAACCCATTAACACGGGCTGACAGTGAGCCGATTCCACCGCGAGCAACACACACAACTACAGACCTGTTTTTGTTTCCTCATGCCATCAGTACAGTCTACATGTCCTTACAGTGCAGACATGTACCAATACACGGCAGCTGAGAGCACTTATCCTCAAATACTGTTTGATCGTATGTGACATGTATGTCTGGTGCGTGTATACGCCTGAGGCCTAGCCATGTTTGTAGCACCCACAGTGTGCTCTTTCATTGTGTAGCTCACAGTAGCTTTCCTGTCCCATGATATCCCTGCACGTACCATCTGTGACATTACATGTGCCATGCTGCAGGCACACGCAGTCACACAGAGCTTCAGTGGTCAGATATTCCTGTTCTGCACGACAGTTGAGTTTGAGCAGATTAAAAGTTCATTCAAATGAAAGCACACAGTCTGTGTTATCGTCCTCTGACCTGATGACGCAGCCCTTCACAAACGATTCCATTTTCCACCTTGGACCTGGAGAGGAGCTCGAACTTTAAGATGAATGACACCCACAAAGATTGTTTAATATCTTGTCAGGGCGAGTGCATGCTGAATGCCTGTGTAAATACAGAGGACAACATGATTTGTGTTGTGTGATGAGGCAGCGCAGATCAGGAAAACTTCAGACCTCATGTTACGTTACCACACAACCAACAAAACGCTTCATCATAGAAAAAGGTGAAGTGGATGGATTACAGAAAATCATGTGGTGAATACATGTTCCCATTTGGGAAAATCACATTAACTTTGTTTCCTATGTCCATTTCATGCTTTAACACAGGATGTTTGACATTTCACATGTGCACCACAGACCCTATGTACCTATATGTGTATGTTTTCATATGTGAAGTGGTTTTCCACTGTTAGTTTTACTTCTGTGCTTTAGTAAACTGACCCTGACCAACCATGTCAGTCAGACTGTGATTTCCATCACTGCCAATTCAACTTAACAAAGAGAAGAAAAGAACAGGGAGACTCGTCAAAACAAGCCGGAGTTAAAACAGGAAGGAAAAGCAGAGAGAGAAGGGCGAAGGTGCCTGTCAAGTCCTGTTGGCCAGGAGTGCCACTTGATGTGCTCTGTGCACGAGTGTGTGTGTGTGTGTGTGCGTGTGTGTGAGAGAGAGAGAGATAGAGAGAGAGAGACAGCATATAAAACACGGACAGTGAAGCAAACAGACACTTAGAGGAAGAGACAGGAAGGCGAGTGTGGGGACACCTGTCCACTGTGGGCGGTCGCACCTTCATGTGGAAACAGTGCAAAAGAAAATGTGTCTGCCTGTGTGTGTGCAGGTGTGTGTGTGTGTGCGTGTGTGTGAGAGAGAGAGAGTTTATTTCTTTATTATCCCTCAACATTGAAATGACTCTCTGCATTTTACCCACACACAAAGCATGCACATGCACTGGAGACACTGAGGCAGAGGGCTGTCTACTAGGGTGCCCAGGGAGCTGGGGTGGATCAGTGCCTTGCTCAGGGGCCCCAGAGTCGTGGTCAACACCACCCATATCTGCTGTGTTTGGTCAAGGGATTGAACCTCTGATCTCAGGCCGGTCCAAAGTCCAAAGCCATTCTGGGATGTGTTTGGGGGACACACACATTTGTACCTCTATCTTTGTGCCTCTCTCATTGACATAATGCGTTCACCAGACCCAGACCCTGACCCAGACCCTGACCTAGACCCAGACCCTGACCCAGACCCTGACCCAGACCCAGACCCTGACCCAGACCCTGACCTAGACCCAGACCCTGACCCAGACCCTGACCCAGACCCAGACCCTGACCCTGACCCAGACCCAGACCCAGACCCTGACCCAGACCCTGACCTAGACCCAGACCCAGACCCTGACCCTGACCCTGACCCAGACCCTGACCCTGACCCAGACCCTGACCCAGACCCTGACCCAGACCCTGACCTAGACCCAGACCCTGACCCAGACCCAGACCCTGACCCAGACCCTGACCTAGACCCAGACCCAGACCCTGACCCTGACCCTGACCCAGACCCTGACCCAGACCCAGACCCTGACCCAGACCCTGACCCAGACCCTGACCCAGACCCAGACCCTGACCCTGACCCTGACCCTGACCCAGACCTGAACCTGAAACCAAATCTTAACCCTCAAACACTCTGTAAGGTCTATAACTCAATCTGGTCCTCACAAAGACAGAAGTACAAGTACACACACACACACACACACACACACACACACCACACGTGTAGTTTGCCTCACATTCATGTCAGGTAAAAGCACCTCTAACTACAGTGGACAGGTAGCCCTTTTAAACTCCTACTCACTTTCTCTGCACACTCACACACACACACACATCAGGCGACAGCGCTGCCAACTCCTGTGGACAGCTACCCTTTTTAACTCACACTCTGACACACACACACACACACACACACACACACACACAGTCCATGTGTCAAACTCAGACACATATAACAAACTCTGTCTTTAATAATCTACACGTTCTGTGAGGCAGAGAAAACCATATCTTTACTTCGTGTGTGTGTGTATTGAATTATGGTTAATGAAGGCCACATAATTGGACTCATGCTTCTTTCTGATTATTGACCTTAATGGGATTATTATGTGAATGTAAATGTAGGCAGTGATTAGAAGAAGCAAAGCATACATTTAATTATAGGAAAATATCATGGATGATTACTTGGTGTAATAGTTGTCGTGTCTGTTCACAGGTCTGTCTGATGTGCAGCAGAAAAAACTGGGGCATATTCTTTGGACTGTCTCATTAGACGTTAAACCCTTCAATCAAAGGGGGACAGCGGTTTTCCACATTTAGCTGTGGACAAATGTTAAGTCTAATAACATGACAAGTGTACGTCTCAATTTAAAGCTCCTTGCTGTTGAATTTAGAGGGACTGGAGGGCAGCACCGTGTCTTTGACAGGTGTTTTAGATTTAGGTTTAGTATATTAGGAGAGAGCAGAGATAGACTTTTATTGCTTTATGAGTTTCACTCAGAGTTTTATTGGCCTCTAAATCTCTCTGATAGTTCACTGGAAATGAGGATGGTCCAGAGTTTGACTTGTCATCCTCACAAATGTGGTCATCTTTACCAGTGTTTTCATCACCTGTATTGTTGGTCCTGTAAAAGGTGTGTCAAGAAGCATTTCTAGTAAACACAGGACATGAATGGTGATAAACCTGTGAGCCAGAAACATCAAAGGCAATTTCACTGCAGCAAAGTGAGATTTGTTGAGCCAGATTTATTTTTGATCAGGAATCATAGGCCCTGTTCACACCGAGCCTGTGTTTCAGGTGATCGGATCGCATTCATTGTTGGTTGGGATCTGTTGCTGGGACTTATATAAACATACACTGTGATCAATTCATTATATGTTTGAACAAATGACCAGTGCTGTCTTTTTTCAGAGGACAGTCTTGGATCTTATTAACAAAGCCTCATGGACACACTGCGTGTTACAGTGGAGCTGCTACTCATCCAAACTTGCAATTAAATAATAAAGAGTTAAACCCTCAGGTCATTATCTTTGTGACCTGAGTTCATTCAGGGATTCTGTAAAGAAGATCCTCAGTATTTACTCAGCACCGAACTCTGAAGTACAGCAGGTTAAATATTCTTTGAAGAGCAGGAGGGCAGTCTGTTAGCATCAGCTGGAGGTTTACACTGGACAAGAAGAGAAATCCTACATGTAGGAGAAAATAAAAATTAAAAAAAACCTCCGGTATGCAGTCTTTGGTTCTTCCACTGGGGGACACTTGCAGACATGATACTGAGCAACTTTTTTTTAGTTGGCTCAGCACTGAACTGCCTGAAGGCTCATGTGGGACGAGGATGTGCAGATGGTTGACCTACAGTCAGAGACACGTTAGGGAACAATTATCTTTAACACAGACATTAAAATCTGTTTGACAAAGATAAAAGAGAAAAAGAGAAAGAGAAAAAAATGGCAAACAGTCTGAGATAAGAAGCCGACATATGTATTGGACTGCGATGACTTTGGCTTCAGGTGTTGCCTCTACAAGTGATGGTAATGTCTTTGTGTTGGGATGGTGGAACAGGGAGTGTGAGCTAGCGGGGCCTTTGGCTTTAGATGAAATGCTTGGTTAGTAATTACTGAAATAAAGCTTTTCTTGCTTTCGATGGCACAATTGAGATGATATTTTTATGTGCTCTGGATGAAATGACTGGAGGGTAATGACTGCGTTTCATTATCTGACGCTTTATGTGTGCTATGCTGTGAAGAATATGTTTTTCTTTATGTTTGTTGGCGTACAGAGGGACGGCTGGAGGGTAATCTTTGGACTGAAGCGTCTCTTAAGACGGTTGAGCTGAGAGTACAAGTTGTGTTTTGATATGTTTGGCATCCAGAAGGCCCATATTGGATTGTGATGACTTTGGCCCTGGATAGTACAGCTGAGAGGAACACATTGGACCAGGACGACTTTGGCACCACGTGATGCAGCTGGGAGGTAGATTCTGGATGGAGATGTCACACGGCAGCAGCCCGTGGTCTGTGGCCATGTCATCCAAAGCCAAGACACTTCACCATCTTTGCACACGGGATTAGCTTAGTCATGCATAGACACAGAACCACACACATACATGCACATACTGGAAAGCCTCCAAACCCATGTGCCTGTCATTCTGTCTTCTCCTCTAAGCTCTATTATACTGGGCTGGCTTCCACCTCTCAGGCAGCATCCCTACACTCATCCATTACCAGACACCCCTGGCGTGAAACTGCTCTCCTCCTCAGGGTTGGAAGGCGCACAACTGATTAAGTTGTTGGTTTATTCTGAGGATAGCAGATTTTCTTTTTCTTTCCTCAACTGTTTCAGAGCATATTGCAATGTTCTCAGCAACTCATGATAAATACATGTATGTGTACATGTTCCCTTGAAGCCAGCTCGACACATTATTCTGGGGACTGGCGGCGGTTTGAAAACTCATGGCACAAAAGCCACTGTGCTCAAAAAAATCCAAAACTCAGGTTGGCAGAATTAGCCCCATTTAGCAAAATGCACATGCACAACATAGCCTTACTTTTATTTATGTCTCCATTGATGAAATGAACACACACTGATGTTGGCACCTGATAACTATTAGTGGATTTTTATCTCCATGGACATGTAGGGGAAAAATGAGAGACTTAAACTGATGAAGGGATGATGTTAAAATGCTGATAAGAGCAGAACCTGTCTGATTTCTCTTTGACCAATAAGGAACCGGCACATGTGAAGGACCTGCTCTGTGTACCCATCCCTACAGACTCTGGAAAGATCACTCTGTTATGTCTGACAACTGAAAGTGTAAAAGTGTGCTCTTATAGCCTGACCTCATGTCAGTGAAGCAGTAGCTGGACTGTTTGTTAACTGTGATCCACAGAGGATATGACCTAGATTGAGGACAAACCTTTTAACAACTGTCCAAACTCGTTGAGGACAGTAAGAACAAAGGCTGTTTGTTTATAAATGGTCAGCTGGGATGTTGATACATGTTGTCTCCACTGGGACCAGAAACTGTCAACGTATGTTTGGAGGAAACAGAAACGTGGAGGCTGAAGTCGAGGTTTAGGTGCAGGTGGATGCTGTGTAAAGATACCTCAGAGTGACGGGGATACAGTTGGTTGAACCACAGTGGAGTTGTGGCTGTTGTGTGGCTGTTGTGTGGCTGCTGTGTGGCTGCTGTGGATGTGTGAGTTGATAATGACAGAACTGTGGGGGTACATGAGGAGACAGGAAGGAGCAGCTCTGTCCCCAAAGCCTCTAAAACAACTTTACACCACCTGTAGTTTGTCTGAGTCCATTTACACTGGAACATCACACCCTTTACACAGTGCCATTAAGCACTACTGAAACCAGCAGTCTGGCTTGGCTGCTCACACTTGTCCTGGTCAGTGTTACATTACAGTACTGGGAGTTTGTTTTTAGGAGAGACTGTAAGAGGTTATACTTTGAAATTCACTAATTAAATAAGAGTTATTAATCCTAAAAATGTTTTATTGCTTCAACATTTTGGGAGTGGTAAATCAGGGAGTCACTTGGTTTGACCTCTGAACCACAGTAACAGTGTATGGTCTGCTAACAGCTCCATGGCTCGGTTGCTTTGTCCTTGTGATTGTTATTTCTTCAGTTACTGACTTATCTCAAACGAGCTTTGGGTTCCACACTTGAACAGCTGCTATTTTAAGATTTAAAAACAACAACATGCAGATCCAATGCATTAAACTCCCCAAAGCTGAAGCTGAATTTAAATTGTCAGTTAGCTGTGTCACAAGGTTTTATTGACATCTAATCCAGAGGGACGTGGAGCATTCATTCCATTATTACTGTATTTAAGACAGTGGAGAGGAGGCACTCTGAGCCCGTCCACAGTAACTCGTACGAGTGCCAGTCTCCAGGGTGGAAATTTGGGATAGAGAGGACGAGCAGGGTTGCCAGAGGGTGAGAGAGATCGCATACAGTTGAAGCCAGATGCAAGGACATTGTCAAACACCCTGAGGGAGGGGGTGGAGTTCAGTATAAGTTCAGGGTCATAGCGTGGTCAGAGCTCAGGCTGGGACTCAACATTTTAATGTTTGTGCATGAAGGAGTAGTAGCACACATTTCAAACCCCGACGGCAGCACGGTCTTCTCTAAACACTAAATAAATGATGAAAATGTGTGTTTGTTTACATATCAGTGTGTTTTGTTTTTTTTTTTTCTTTGAGGCGCGTTGGTAAAAGGGCCTGAGGACAGAAACCATAGTGACCATATTTTAACAGTTACTTCTGTAGTTCATATTCAGGAGAGGACAACTCCTCATGATTTTGGTGAGCACCTGATCTTTTGTCTGGCAGCACCATCTGGTGCCATTTGAAAATCAGTATAATGGAATGCAATTGTCCAAACACCATGGCTGTTTCATTTTGGACCCATGCTGCATCCTCCTGTAAAAAGCCGAGTCCACAGGTCGTCTGTGCGAGCTGCTTATTATGACCCATAGTTACATTTTATTGTTAGTCACCTGTAGCAGGTGATGTTTGCTGATATCTCGGGCAGTAAAGTGGATGGACGGGACACAGGAAACCTCTCTCTGTTAGAGTTTAGATTTTTAAAATGATATTATGTAAAATCAAATATTAGAATAAACATCTGCTGATCCTTTCATTTATTTGTCCTGAAAACTGCATCATCTTCTACTCAAAGACCACAGGCTAAATTAGCTTTAGAGAGAGATGCTAACCTGAACATACACATGATGAAATATTTATTCATTCTCTCAGTCAAGGCTTTCTCAGCTCAGTCTTGTATCTCCATGAAAAATATCCTTAAAAGTTATTTTGGGAGAAATGTCTTGGTTGTGGAAAATCTGAGTCGGCTAACAAACACTGATGCCTGTGGGAGATAAAGGAAACTATTTAAAATAAAGTCATCATTATCAGTTATCTTAATGTGAGTACATTTCCTTTTATTGTTTCAAACTTCTCATCCTTTTTTTCCTCGTCCTGGCTTAAGTGAACGTCTACACAACACAGCTCTCGTCAACAAGCCAGTCAGGCCATCCAAATTTAAAATCCATTAAACTGGTCAATTCCAAAAGTCCAGATATCTCAGAATGATGTAAAAGACATGCTGAATATTTCCATTTGATGACGATGATGAAGCTCTTTCATAATTAATTGCTCTCTTTTAGAATGAAAGCAGTGGTGCAGCTGGAAGAAATGTTGTGTTGGGTTTGAAAACTTCTTAAAATACACGTGGGTGAAGCAGCTCCTGAATGTGCAGCTCACATACAGAGAAGTTTTACAGAAGGAATGAGAGAATAAAAATAGCTAATCTGAACAATGGGAGTGATTCATATTTTAATGTCAAGACTGGAATTTATTACAGCGAAGAGCAGAGGAAGAGACGGGAGAGCAGCTTGTAGTGCAGAACAAAAGAAGGCTAGATCTCTGTTTTTACTCTTTGTCTTTTCTATCATCACCTCTGTCTCTCTCCAGAGTTTCTCTCACACCATCTGCCTTCCTCCTCCACCTCTCTTGACCTTTTTCCCTTTCATCACTGCCTCTCTGCCTCTTACTCTCAGCGTAATGTTGGTTTTATTCCGAGCCCTCCAGTGCTCTCTCTCTCTCTCTCTCTCTCTCTCTGGTGGTCCATTGGATCGTAATTACTGGATCATACACAAGACAGATGACTGCAATATGCTGCATGGATATTTGCATGTGCTCGTGCACAGTTCTTCATATATTTCTGCACAGTCGGGTGACATGAGCACATCATTTTACCTCTGCTAGAAAAAAGGTGTGTGGATTATCCAAAGCTGAACTGAAGTGGTTTTTTGACATTTGGCCGATCTGACCTCTCAGCCCTTTGAACCTGTTTGAAGCTGTTTTGGTTTTTTCCTACGATGTTTAACAGACTGAGGCACTGATGCTCGAAACCAACGAGCTTGTCAGATGTGTCACTGTCTCTGCATCATGGAAAGTCCTGAGACAACAGATGCTTTGCTGAGGGTTGATACAGAGGAAGAAGTCTAATTTTGGTGAGTCAGAAAAGATCTTAAGTTATTGGGAACATCTTAAAAATATGTTTATCCTCTGCAGGTTTTGGAGACTCTGCAAAACAGAGTTAGTTTCCAGCAGTAAGTGTACGACGTGTAGATTTCACACTGAGAACAGGTGCAGCCTGTGGCCATCGTGGTTAATTCTGTCTTTGACACACAGCCTCATGAGCATTAAGAAACAGACACAGCTACACTCATGAATGAGGCTGGAGTTCCTGGACAGCGATGACAGATTTATCGAGTCAGATCAGATCTGGGTGGGAATCAATCTGTCAAACGTCAGAATGTTGTTGAGATGAAATCAGACATGTGATCACAAACACTGAACATCAGCAAAAATTACAACCAACCAGCCTCCAGCGATGCTGCGAGTTTTCCTGTGAGAGTCGAGCGTTCACGCACACAGACGACAGTCATTACCCCGATCATGGGAACCTTCAGGTGAACCTCTCTCTGGCACTGGAATCATAAGTACATCTCATTTTAAACTGTTCCGACTAAAGAGCACTTTTCATTTGTTTTAAATTCACTTCTTCTAAGTATATGGTCTCTATCCATTACTTATACTATTTTTCATGTAGGAAGCTCTGCTGTTAATGCTGCTTAGAAAAATATGGTTATCACAAAAAGCGCAGTGCTTTTACTATATTACTGTTGTTATTATCGGGCTTCATGTCATTTTTCAGTAAACTTTCTCAGTGCTGTTGTTAACGACATTACAGGGAAACTTTTCCAGAAAACTCACTTCACTGGTGCAGACTCTGCTGTTTAGAAGCCATTTGCAGATGAATGAATGAGTGAATCCTCATTTCTCTGTGTGGGGGCTGATCAGCTCCTTTGGCAAATTAAAGCATTGCCTTCCTGTTTTTAGGTTGATGTGTTGTGTGGAAACACCTTTCTCCTGGTATTCCTTTCTTCATTCGTCTTTCTGTCATTCGTGTATTCTTTCATTTCACCTGTCTTTCATTTTTCCCTCTACAACGCTGCTGCCATCGCAACATGATCACTAAGAGGCATCCTCAGTCAGCGGACTCACAGCTAACAGCACTGTCCACAGTGTGGCTGGCGGTGGAGACATTCTGTCCACGTAAAGCCGGTCCTCGTGATCCCTGATGGACAGAGCACTCGGGTGAATTGGGTGAATGAAGCTGATTCACAGAAGGTTGAAAATGTAAAATGAATCTTCAGAGTCAAACTGTGAATTCTCACTACACATTCAGTTTTCATATGCAAATGATTTTCACTCATTATCACACTGGTGTGAGGTTTTGAAATAATTATAAAGCTTTTATTATTTAATTTGAATGTTTGTTTTACAGCAAAGGTTTTACTTACTGCACTTATCACATTACTTTCCACTCGGTCAAAGGTCCCTCACATCTCCACACCGGGGCGGCTGGGGCTCTGTCCAGCGTCTGTCCAGGCTCAGACGGGTGTACCTGCAAACCAAAGGTCACAGAACCTCACACTGTCCCACACGTGTGTTGGATCAGTGTGAGGTTTTGTGTGTGTGTGTGTTTGACTGCATGTTTCGTCAGTGTGTTACTGGCCGATGCTGGCTAACGCATTCAGCTGAAAACGAGTACAACTTTCTCACAACCTCATTTTCTGCTACCCAGAATAGCAAGGATGAATTCTGGGAAAAAAAGACTCCATGATGCTAAGTGTGTCAGTTTTCATAGTCCGTGATAAAAAAGATACAGATATTTATTTCAGAGTAGATTCATCACAGATTTGCGCCTTTCATTGCAAACGCCTTTTAGTGCCACTTTTTAGACATTTGATCACAGGTTCATGTCTCAAGTGATTTTACTACCTCACAGTACAGAGCAGCTTACCGTGGCATCTTTCCTGTGTCAGTGTGCTGTGGAGAACAGACGAAGGCAGCTGATCCTCTAACGAGCCAGAGAGCTGAAATCTCATTAAATAAACTGATAATTAATTATGTTTATGCGTCATTGCCACAAATGTGTCATGGGATTTTATACAGTCAGCACTTGCCTCTTCTTTCTTTCTGCACTCTCCTGTCTCTTCATTATCATTCGCTCCCAGTCTTTTTTCCTTTGTTCCTTTCTTCCATGAGCTGGAGTCTGTCAGGAAGAGGTTCGCATCAGTGCAGGTGTGCAGACGGTTTTTTTCTGGGGTCTCTGTCCTTCAACACTTCAGGGAAATCACAAAATGCAGCAAATCTCCAGGCATTTGAAAAGGTAAAGAAAACGTTCACTGTGTTTACAAGATAGGATACAACTCCTTCACTTTACTATTCTGAGTGTCAGAGGAAGCAATTTGTAATCAGCAGAGTGTTTTTATGCAATCATACAGTGAGAAACAGAAAGTTTCACATTCTGTTACCACTCATTTTGAGTTTGAAATAGGCTGAAGTACTTTCTTTTACAGTAACACTGAGTCCAGGCCAGATTTTTGAAAATGGGGCATCATTCCTGATGCCGCTCAGGGTTCGCCATCGACAGTCACGCATCGCTGGAAGCAGCATAATTTTTTTGGTATCTTCCGGTTTCTATGAGCAGAGCTAATGCAGATACTTTCTGATTCAAGAACTATTGAGACATAGACTAAATTTGAGCTCTCATACAGCCCCGGTCTTAGAGAAAGAAAAGTGTAGATTGCAATGATATATTTCTTATTATTCATTGATAATCATTATCAGGTAACTGCCTGCTGCCATAGGAGCGGTCCAGAATGGCGTGTTATCGGAAAAAGGAAAGAAAGGAAGGAAACTCACCATTTGTCAGCACCAGTTTCTCACCATTAAAAATCAAGAGAGAATTTAGCTGTGCAGCATCATAAACAGCAATTTATGATGAAAAAACACTGCATTTAGTTTACACACTCTTAACCCGATGGGGTCATACATATGTATTCACTGAGCCAAGGTCGACGGGTGTTACTCCAAACCCTCAGTCTCTGACGCTCCTTCCGACAGAGGCTGCTGAATAAACATCCCTACAGGTATCAGTCGTCATCATCTCAGTACGGAAAGCAAATAGCTTTGTCTTCACTCCAGTGGAGGCTGTGCCTTCCAGTGATGAGGGGCCCTCCAGCTAATCACTGATGTTACTGTCACTGATTTAATTGTGTTCAGTCACCAGTGCTGTTAAAAATTCCTCTGTGAGCCAGATCTCATCTGTTCATTGCTGGTGAAACACAGAAGAAGATGAGTCACATCGGGTTGAAAATCAGATGCATATCTGTTGCTGCATTAATCTTGGCAAAGAGCGACAGAGCAAATGAGAGAAAGTCAATTATGAAAAAAGAGAGAAAAAGAGAGAACCAGACTCTTTTTTTTTAATCTTACAGGCAAACCCAACATCTGAGCTAATATTTCAGAGTGTATCTCTGAGAGTTTTATGGAGGTTTTTATTGGATTTTACAAGCTGTGACCCACAGAAGACCATAGACAGAAAACTATTTGTGTATCTTGGAACATGTGTGGACTGTAAAACCATCCATAGATACTAAAGCACTGATTAAACAAAGTCACTTTGATCAAATTGATTGCCAACCACCAGATGGGAGCATTTTCTTGACTTACTGGATTTTATTAATTGTATTCAACAAATGTGTGGAGATAATTGAGAGATAAGACTGAAACCTATAATTACTTATAATTATTGGTCATTCTCTAATATCGGTTTTTATCAAAATCAATTAAAGTGGGATTGAACAATTTGTGATCATGTTGGAGGACTCTGGGACACCATTTCAGAGATCCACAGGGGCTCTAAGACCCAGTTCTACCTGGTCTGCAGTTACACCAGAGACAATGTCAGAGATGTAAGAAAGATCAATACAAGTCAAATAGAAAGAAATACAACAAATGTATCTGACACAACTAGGGTCTGAAATGTAAAGGCCTCAGGCAGCTGAGAGGCCAAATCATCAGCGGTTTGATACTTAAAGTAATAAGCTCAGAGCTGTGAGTAGATGGAAGGGCCTGTGAAGCCACACCTTTAAAATAAAATATGATAAACTCATGAAATCAATTCTAGAGCCTCAGGCAACAAAGGGTTTCAAGGATCAGTATAATAAAATCCTCTTACAGTATGTGTGTCCTGTCAGCAGCTATTGACAAATGTAGCTGCATTAAACAAATTCTCCTACTGAGAGCAGAGCACACTGAATGTCAGTAACCAAGACTCTATGGAATAAACTTATGAATGTCCTGTTACAGAAATATAAAAGAACCTGATGCTATTGTGGGATTTTCTAAACAACATGTCCATTTATTATCTGTCTAATCAAGAAAAACTGTGGATAGATAACAATAGTAATGGACCCAGGACTGAACCCTGAGGAACCTCAGAGGAGTGAGGGGCATTAGGTGAAGAGCATCTGTTGCTCTGCTGGTTTAAAAAACATGTAAACAAGTTGATTTGTGAAATGTGACTTCCACTGAATAATTGTACACATTTGTTTATACACACATACAGTGGATGCTATGCTATCCAACACTAGGTACAGACAATACACTAACGCAAGCAACATGCACATCACTGACTCACAATACACACACACACACACACATTTGTTGTAACTCATCAAGGGTCACAGTGGGAACCTGGAATATCATTTCCCCTTTGTTCAGTCTGCAGCAGGTGGGCTAATTCTAACAAGAAGCATACGACTGCTGTCAGCTCCACTCACATCATCCAGCAAGTATACACACACACACACAATCTGATATTGCAAGTGCAGTATTAATACATGCACCACACCTTTACACACAAAAACAAGCTTTCACACAGAGCCAGTGGAGGAGTGTGTGATCACAGATTCCACAGATTTTCAGTGGAAAGTTCCTTTAACTAAACTCTGTAGCTAGCAGAGACGTACACACACGTTTTTTCCTCTCATTGACTCACACACACACACACACACACACACACAGAGACACATAGATACGATATAGGGCAGCCAGAAATAGCAGCAGATTTTCTGCCGTGTGTTGAGGCTTTCAGTAAATGAGGCATTGTGTGGAGCCGTCACATCTGCAGCAGCACTGTGTGCAGTGTAAGAGTGTAGCAGACGTATGCAGACAGCCACACAGTCAGTGCTGTAGCTGTACTTTGTCTTCTATAACTCAAGGTGCTTATTAAGGTTGTCATCCCAACACCTCCATGAGAGGAGCTCAGGTGCTGCTCTTCAGCTACAGCCGAGCAATGAGTTGCTGCTCTTCAGAACAAAAGACGGTTTGGTTTTTTCCATTTTTATGGGATGAGTGAGTTTCATGAATCTCAGATGTGTGAAACCATTTGAAATTCAGTTGTGACAATTTACATACAAACAAAAGTCAATCAGGAAATAAATGTTGTCTTCAAATTCTCAGAATTGTGTGTGTTTTCTTTCCGACAGCAGTGTTATGTTTTATACAGAGCTTTGGTTCTAATGCAGTTCAGTAGCTCTCTGTAAACGTGACAGTGTTTATTTAGACAAACATCCTCAGGTGTCCACGCTACGGTTTTATTCTGTCTCTGCTTCCTGTATGCTGACATTCACTACAGCCTTGTAAACAAGACAAATGGGTGCAAACATGGATGGATGGAGGACAGGGGAGGGTCGAGGTCCCAGAGAGACAGTTTTTCTTCCAAAAAACACTGCAGACCAGAAGGTGGCCAGCAGCATGCAGGTAAAAAAATTAGTTTTTCTGCCAGAGTTTGTGGTATTTATCAGTGCTCGATAACCCACTTGCACTCAGACTGTGGTCATTTTGCAGCATGGAGCAGCATAAAGCTGAGTTATTACCCATTTACGACTGCTTCACTCAGAGAGGAGACATGTGAAGATGAAAACCTGAGCCATCTGAAATGCTTTTTGTGTTCTGAGAACATGGAAAGTGCAGTTACTCAGCACTGAGAGAATGTTCGGGGTTTTGTGTTTACTCAGTGCTTTAATTCCATGCATAAAGCATAGATATGTTTTTAGCATGCAAGCTCCCTCTCAGTGTGTGTATGTTTGTCCTATTTCTAATGTGGATCAGCTTTGGACTGATGAGCCTGGCCTAGAAATATGATTATAGTGCTGACTGGAGGCTTTAGTGCGCATGTGAAAATTTTTCATTGTTATGGGAACTACCCAAGACTCTCTCCAGGCCCCTGGAGTGTCCCAGAGCCGTATTTTGGGAACCACTGGGGTTGATCATTTGTGAAACAGCAAGCTCAGCTGCTGATTATAAACTCCACCTGGGTGCTGAATCCACCAAATAAACATCCTTGTAATAATGAATCTAGGGCAGCAGTCCCATATTACTTATTATGTAACACTGCCCTGGTTTCTCTGCTGTTCAATACTAGCAATGAGCTGTGGGACAGACACATGCAGAGTGTAGGAGTAGGAAGAGGAGCACATCAAAACATACAGAAACTTTTCCTGAAGGACACTGTCAAAGACAAATTAGCCTGCAGAGGAAGGTCGGGGAACGCCTCTTTCCATTAGCGTCTTAATTTATTCTTTGAATGTGCAGGAATGAAATAAGATACATGTGCCCATCATGCGTTAAGTTGTCACTTAGCTAATCAAGTCAAAAGCTCTGGTCTGTTCCAGTCTGCTCAGCTTCTAATTTATAATCACAGACTGGAGCAGAAATGGTTTGTCGGTCCCTGTTTGAGGGACAATCTGACTCTGTCTTTAATCCTCCTCATCCCTGTCCATGTAATGAAGTGATAATCAAACGATATAAGGAGACATCAAAAAGACACTTCAAAATACGGTACGTGCATTATGACTCATATAATCATTTAGGTTTGGGCTCGATTTACCGCACAAAGGAAGTGTCTGCCACTGTGTAACCATAACAGGAAGAGGATAGCTACAAAGGAAGCCACAAATAACTTTAATACACATATAATGTGAGAATTGTAGAGTTAAATGTTCCACACAAGCCACAGGAGTAACATGTTGACAGCCATCAAGGGTCAACCAGGTGAAATCACCTGTGCAAATTTCAGCTAAAACCTCAGTCATACTGCATGATACCTGGTCCTCCACATGGTTGGATATCAAAGGCTCAGGCTACAAGTGTGTTGGTTATTCATCAAGTTTAAAATTGATAGGAATGTGACAAATCATTACCGCCCAGCTCTACCAGCACCTTTGATCCGGCCTGTTTGCGGTAATGATTTGTGGGCTCCCTCTGGCCAGTGGGCGCATTGTTTAACAAGTGGCATTTGGCACCCAGAATGACTTGTACATTGATGGAGTGGTGTTGTTTTTAGCTGAACAAATGTAAATGGATCTGGGGGAGGAAACCTTGATGTGTAATCTGCTGCTCTGGTGACATTTGGAAACCAGCTACTGCAGAAAAATGACTGTTAATCTGCATCAGCGGAGCAACAGAATAAAGAATTGAAGACAGCAGGTTTATAGGAGCATTTATTGTGGCAGTTTGGTCCGTAGGGAGCACGGGACTGTTTGTCTTTAAAGTGCTCATCTGGATGTTTTGGTGTCAGCACCTGTACCATCTTTATGAATCAGATCAGATACAGGTAGTTTGACCACTGAAATATGAATTTGCGCAAAGAATATATAGATTATAGGTATGTGAATATGTCCACGATGGGGTTTAACTGAATGGCCAACAGAAAGACTGTTGAACTGCCTGCCCAGAGTCTGGAAGGTGTGGTGGCAGGCCTCAGACCCTGACTAACCTACTGCATACTTGGTGGGAGTTTATTAGCACATTTCTGCCACAACAGTCAGTCAGCTATCTTTTAAAACTGAAACAGGACCAAGAGCTTGGTCCAGAGAGCTTGGTTTTAGGTATCAGCTAACACGCTAAGTGTAGGTATCAGATTTGGCATCATAAGCGAAAAAGTGGGAAAGATGGAACATTAATTAAATTGAGTTTCCAGAGCAAGTGAACAAATCACTGAAGGGAAAAATCCAGGGGAGTCTAACACGAGTCTGTACTTCAGAAGCCTCAGCACTACCGGCTCACATTAACAGGAAGTGACTTTGCAGAACGATATCTAAGGTTTCAGATTAAAAGGTGGGTGGGCAGTGGCATGTAAAGTTGAATAAAGCCCTCACACCCCCAGAGGGCTCAACAGAAAGTTCTGGCATCAGAGCCACCCACATCAGCTTCAGCTCTCATTAGAATGAGAGAAAACAGAGTGGGCAGCTCTGCATGTGTGGTGTTAATCTCTGTCAGGACCCTGCTCATCACTGACACACTGATTTAATGCCAAAGATCCGTTTCCTCTGTGGCCTCTTTTAAATAACATCACCAGCCGTTTTATTAGGGACGTTTGTCTGTCCTGCCTTCTGTAAAGACACTGCTTATTATTTCATCATCTACAAAACAAGTGACAACTGCTTTAACAACAGCTCCCCAAGTTACAGATATTGTGTAGCAGGAATGAGATCACATAATTAAAGTGCACCCATTTTTCAACTACATGTCCATACGACTTGTTTCCAGTTTGACTTCTTTACCTTATGGACATTTGTAATGGAGGCATGTGTCAGCAGAGTATATGGTGATGGGATATAGGTTGGGCCTGGAAGGACTTGTTTGCCCCCTAAGGGGGCTGCTTTCTGAACCCGTTTGTTTTGAACTCTTTTGTGGACATTTGGACCTTTTTGGACTCTGATTTAGTTTAAGTTCTCTTACTAGTTTCTGTTTTATTTTGAAGTCATAGCCCTTGTGTATCTTGTCTTGCTCTACTTCCTGTCTTTGTGTGGGTTTTCCCTCCTTTTGTGATTGTCTGCCCCGCCCTAATCTGTGTCACCTGTTGGCCGTTACCTCATGTCTTTAAGTTTCATTGTTTCCCTGTGTCAGTTCGTCTGAGTCCGTACCTGAGTCTGTCCGCGTCTTCACCTGCGTTGCTTCTCCCTTGTCAAGTCCCTGTGTTTGTTCCTGTGCCTTGTGTTTTTCCTCCTCCATGGTCTCACCTTGGTTACCTGTTGATTTCAGTAAGGACATTTGTATTTTCGTTTAGTTTTGTTCCAAAGTCTCCTTCATGGATGATTTTTAGTTGTTTAAGTTCTCTGGCTGTGGAATCTCCCACTGATTTTGAGTTAATTAAAAGACTTTTAAGTTTACTCATCTGTCTTGGGGTCTTCTCTTCCCTCGTGGTCCCGGTTGCCTTGGATGTGACGTTGTTATTGGTAGCAATCAAATAGATCTGCTCATGTTCTACTTTAGTGTAAACCGTGTGAAGCAGCAGAACATGAGCTGAATATAGAGATTTAAAAAAATGAATACACGAACACAGTGCTGCTGGGTCTGTCAGCTCCTCAGTAAATAATGTTCCTCACAAATAAGAAAATCATGGGCTCCTATACATCTGCACATAAAGTGGATTTTATAGAAGGGTGGACCCCTGCAGATAAACACACACTCACTTTCTTTGGATTCATTATTTTAACACCCCGCAGCATTTGTTTACTTTGCATTCAAAGTGCATCAAATAAAAATGTATAATTTATTGTTGTTTAGTTAAAAAATCATCTGATGGAAATCCTCTGCTGTCGCCCTGTGTCCCGGGGTTAGCGAGTCAGCGCTGCTGTCACACACCACTGCTTCTCACACAGCATTATTTTCACTATGTGAAATACAGTATGTGCTTGCTGCATGAGCTTCTGATTGCATCACCTGCATTTTCCTGTCTTATACCAACTTGTCGTTTGGTTACACCAACATTTCGACAGTGAAACTCTGGACTGAAATAAATGGATTTTCCATCACTGTATAGAAAACTCTGTCCTTACTACTCTCTGTGTGTTGAGATATTTCAGTCTGAGCCGCTGTGTTGGACCAACCAACAGAGCAACATTTCCATCACATCTGATTGGATAAATAAATGTATACCACTAAATGTTAAGGATGATAATATATTTTAATGTTTACAGGAAGATAAAAGAGGAACAGTAATATACAGTATACTTGGGTCTATATGCTCTTAATTAAATACTCAAAAATCCTTTTATACATTTCCCAGAGGCACTTGCCCACTTTGCCTGTAATCCTTGAAACTACCATAGAAAAGGGCGAACCTGCAGTGTACTTGTGCCATCCTTCCCTCTCTGATAGCTAGTTTTAGATTTGCTCCCGTAACACTTGTGACAGGACATATTTTTATTTTCACACTGTATGAAAGTATTATATATAATTCAGTACATTTTTCCAATAGTATCCTCATGAGTCATTAAATCTCTCCTCGTTAGCTAAGTGGCTGTGCTGCTGCTGCAGATCACTGGATTGAAGAGACTCATTTCCTCTGTGTGAAACATGTTTTTAGTATTTAGGTCAATGCTACCTCCATCTCACTATCGAAACAAAGCTCTTCATCTCTCTGCATGGCTTCTTTTCTTCACATACAGCCCATGCAAATGTATTCAGAAGAACATGCACACATATGGCAACGTGCACAGAGCACACAAGCAGCAGCACACACACATGACCCATACTCCAGTGCTGAATGTGGAAATACACACACATAAAATGCACATAAACACACACATAGAGCACATTGTGTTCTGCTCTCCATCCTCTCTGTCAGCTGAGCAGCTGCAGACACAAAACACTCTCCTTCCCTCCAACGCTCTCTCTCTCTTCCTCTCGCTCTTTCCTCGTTTTTTCTCATGGTCTCGTTTCTCATGGACTCTCCTTCTGTCTCCCTCTGTCCCCCACCTCTCCTTCCTTTCTTCCTCTCTCCTGCCTGTCAGCTGAGCAGCACTGTGAAGCAGCGATCACGCCCACGCTCTCAGCCTTTTTTTATTGCTGCGTGGAGCGGAGGGAGAGAAAATGAGAGAGCATCACAGATAATAAAGGGAGAGGATGAGAGGGAAGAGAAGCACAGATACTGCCACCAGGCACTAATTACATGGACGAGGTTTGACAGCCGACACAAACCATACAACAGCCACATATGGAAGATAGATAGATAGATAGATAGAAGGCTTCAGCAATCTGAGTTGCACGTATCAAGCAGGTATTTTCCAAAGTTACAGTCGTTTCACAACAGAAGTCCCTGTGTGTTTCCCCAGACAGTGATTTCTCACTGAGTTTGGGTTTGTTGCCAGGACACAGCACAGAAATAAATCTGCACACGTTTTATTTGCCGAACTCAGTGGAAGAGCTTGAATGGCCTGTGCAGGGCCCATACCTCAACTCCGTCCAACAACTTTGGGATGAACTGTAACACCAGTTCCAGAGCCAGCAGAATTAGGTGGGCATAGATATTTGAGAAATATAAATTACTGAGGAGATTTAATTAGCTTCAGGTGTCAAAATTCTCTTTCTCTTTACAGAGTGAGTGTTTAGGCATGTCGAGGGAGGTGCAAAGGAAGTTTATAATGACAATTATTTCTTTCAAGTCTATTTGTTTTTGCGGATATAAACTGTACTGTAGCATGTGTGATATGCATAAATACATTCTGGAGATTTACAGCATGCACTCAACAAACTGAAAACCTAGTCTGCAAAACAGGTCAAGTGGCTGATGTAAACTTGTTAAAAGGACACAGAGATCCAGGGGGACATGGAGAGGTACTTTGTCTTATAGGGTCTCATAAGCTTCAGTTCTAGGATGTAATATGAGTCAGAGAGAGACAGAAATGTTATGTACTGAAAACCATGGGCAGCAGTGGGCTATGAACCAAGGACAGCATCACCCATCATCCTTTATTTGTTCAGAGTCTGATGCAGGCTCTGAACAAATAAACTGCAACTGATGTTCTCGATTTGTTTGTGGTATAATGTCCTGCCTGTAAAAATGTCTTTAATTTAGATTAAATTAGATTAAAAATTTTCAATACAATTTATGAAGTCTGGTTCTATGAATGCAAACGAAAGCAAAGGAAACAGAACTGTCTGTTTCACTTCATGTTTACTGGACTGTACTGTTGCCTGAAAACATCTCCCGTCTTTTCTGTTAATGATCATGAGAACTGACAACCTAACTTGTGTGTCTTTGTGTGTTTCCCGTGTATATTAATGTTGGTAAAACTGTGTAAATTTGAACAGCCATCATCAACCAATGATAGATGCGATAACACTGAGAAATTCTGAGATGTCATTGAAACCAAGATGATGCCTCATTTCTTGGCTGTAGGTGTCAGATTCGTGCATCCATGAGTTTTCCAAACCTCAGGTCCAAAGTCTTGGTTACATGCAGAAGGTAGATATAATTAAAAAATAAATAAATACATAAATAAAAAAATGAAATTAAAGTATTTCTGCTTGTTGAAGGTTGTATTATTAAGAGCTTTCTAATTGACATGGTGGCAGCTTCAGGCCAAAATATCAAACTTTAATTACTTGAAAAAGGACAAAAATGTTCATATTCCAAAGATCTTTTCATGTAACTAAAGGAACTACTATCTAATTTAAGATAATTACATTGCTCCAAAGGGACTTAAGAGTAGATAACAGTCCTCTCTGAGGATGTAACAGAGGATAATGTGGATCGAAAAGGAGACTGACAGAAGCACTAACCTTTGAGAAACTTATCTGTTTATAGCAAGGTTTGTCAGAATGAGTCACTGGTGAACTCATCTCTGAACTAATCCCCGTATCCCCTGGCTGATTACTGGCTTCAGGGGGCCTTGCGAATGCTAACAGTCTCTATCCAGCTACATTCTCATCATTTCATGGGTCACCTCTGGGCAAAGGATAATGTTTTCACTGATGCTCTCATTAATAAGGATTCCTGTTTCAGCAGCAGGTCAAACATCAGCGTTGTCCTCAAGGACTCTCTGACGAATGTGGTCGAAGAGGACAAATAAGAAAAAGTGCATTAAATGAGACACACAAAGGTTATTTGTGCCTCTTTGTTGTGGCTTAAAGTTTTAGACCAACAAAAAAATCTGAACATTTATCATTATCAGTGTCAAACCACTGAAAGATCACTCAAGTATACAACATTTTCCTCAATGACAGTGGAAACAACGAATATAGGATCCAAATATCAACTAGATTTCAGAGTCAAAGTGTTCATAGGAACCATTTTTGTTTGTTATTTGTGAAATCATGATCACAGTCATTAATTTATTTGTTGTTTTTCTGGGAGAAATCCAACATGGGTAGAAAAGCCTGATAAATGAACAATGAACAACCACAAGAGCAGGGAGCATGATATGATAACAGCATACACACAGAAATCTGAAAACAGACCACGACTGAGTATCTGTGATGCTTGTCTACTGCAAACTTCATAAATCCTTACTCATAACACACAGACGGTGCCGTACAGACTGAAGCCAAAGCTTATCATGCCTACAACTCTGTAGTACACTGTCCAGATCAAGCTATAAGCACACGTCTGCACATTCACTCATTACAATCACTTCCTCCCGTTGTCACACGTGGAAACTGCGTTCGAAATATAAAGCAGCTCATCATACATTCTTGCTCCGCTGAGTGAAGGTGAGGATACCTGTGTGATGGGACAACTCACCACAGGTTTCTTTGATTCTACTCTCAGTATGCTCTGGGTGGTGGGGGGGCTGTGAGTGAGGGTAAAGAGGGTGTGGTTGAAGAACAGGGCAGTGGGTGTGCTTGTGTAACTGTAGATGAGTTTTTATTAAGACTCAATCGGTTTCTTCTTTTACAAACTATTTCCGCAGCCTTGTAAAAAACCTGTTCACACGGCACAGGTGAGGCTGGGGTACACAGGAAATACATGGCTACTTGATACAGATTTGGGTATCTGTTTAATTTATATATCTATTGCTCTATCTACACTGATTCTCCAAAAATACGCTATCAACACTACTAACTCTCAAAACACCGAACAACCGCAACAAACTGACCTACTCTGCAAAGAAAATTTCAAATAACCGTCACTATATAGAGCTATCCAATCCCTGAACACACTCGATCCCGCCAAGTGATTCACGTGACAAACCGAGCCAATCAGGTGATTCGTATGACGTCCGACGCACTCACCTGCTTCGAACGCGGCGGCGGCTAATCCCGGTCCTCCTCACTCCTCCTCCTCCTAGAGGAAGACGTCCGCCGACCTGGACACACAGCTCGAGTTGCCTGGATAATAAAGTTAAGTACAGGAGCACTGCTGCTTCGCCGGTGGCTGTTTTGCGGGTGTTGTTTGGCCGCTCTACCTACTCGTTGTCTTCTGCTGCTGCTGGTGGCGCGCTGCTACTTCCTGCTGCTAACTGCTAGCTGCGTCGTTGCTAGCCGCGTCGCTGCCGGTCGTCGCCTTCTTTTCTGTGTGGTTAGTTTCTGGTCTGACCGACTGGGAAAGTGATCCCTCGGCTCCCCGGTGGCTCCCCGGTGGCTGACTTCGAATAACCACACTGACTTGTTTCCTCGAACTGTGTGTGTGTGTGTGTGTGTGTGTGTGTGCAGGTGCACGATTGTCCGTGTGTGTGTGGAAAGTGGGTGAAGTCATTTTAGCTGTTTCCGTTTTTTTTCTTGTTTGTTTTTGGTGTTGGTTTATTTAGTTTTTTCTTTAGTGAAAGACTGTTTCTATTTTCTCTGTAATTTAGTATCTCTGGTCAGAGACCTCTGTGTTCCAGGGTTACCTGTGTCCTCTGGCTGTCACCGTATATAAAGCCAGTGATATATTCTATCTAGTTATTTCTTAATTAAGACTTTTTTCTTTTTAACTGTGTTTTCATTGTTCCCCTAGTGCTGACGGCGGCGTCCTGGGTGGTGGTGTCCTCCTATGCTGTGTGATCCGGTGGATTAAGGTTCCTTTGCACGTCACCGTTTGCTGTGTGCATGGCAGGTATGAGTCGGGTGTTCCCTATTTTTTGGACTTCTTGGCCCCCTGATTGAACCCTCCCCACAGCCGGTAAGCCTCTGCCACTAGGTGGGGGTCAGTCATTTTAGTTTACTACTTTTACTACTGTTCAGTCTTATATTAATAGAATGTATAATCCTTTGATTGTGAACTATGTCTCCTGCACTTCCTCCTTTGAACTGACCTGAGTGCCCTCGTTTTGGGTTTGCTAACATATTCTAAACGTACGTTAATATTCCTTGGGTGAAATTCCCAAGGTGGCATTGTCGGACTCGTTGTGAGCCTTGTCCAGATGACGTGTACGTCTGCTCTGAACTGGTCTGAACAAGAGAAAGTGGATATATTTACATTTTTGCTCTTTAATGAAACATTTGTCAAGCGTAAACAGTCATGAATAAGATGTGTTTGTAATTAAAGAGCAGTGCAGTAGATTGTCTGTGTTTGCCATCCACAGCACAAATACTTAAGCAAATTTCATTATTTTCCTGAAGCAGTGTGCTGTTTGCCACCATTCTTCTTTTATTGGCAGTGGGATAAACAGTTCTTATTCATTATTCCCATAATTGCACTGTATGTGAAGTACCGTATACACTGCTGGCCACAGATGGCTCGCCAAGCTGGTACGGGAAATGGCAATGCTGGAGAAAGACAAACCAGATGCCAGGAATGTGGGGAAAAAAGAGAAAGTACTGATTTACATATTTTAATTATGTGATCAAGAAATGTTGAAAAATAGCTGATTTAAAGCAACAGATGATAAATTCATGAGAGGAGGAATGGAGAAGACATTCAGAGACTGCAATGGCATCCTGTGGCTGAAATGTTTATAATGTAATGCAGAGAGATCCTCTGAATTCATTCAAATACCACTCTAATACTCTAAACCTCAGCCACATTCATGTTCACTGTGTGTGTGTCTGTAGGGAAACTGCAGGGCTGCAAACAGCTTCCGATTCTAACATCCATGGTGTCAGAATGCTTCCTCACATCACTTCTCAGTTCTACGTTTGAATAAAAAGTGAAAGGCCAAATTTACATTTAATACTTTTGTGATTTAAATTGATTAATTAAAACCCATTAGTTGCGTTAATTGCAGGTCTGTAAGTACAAGTACGTATTTGTATCCAAATGTTGTCAGGCTCCAGTTAAGCGTGACAGGGCAGCTAACAACATGTAATAATATAAACAAATAATTCTCCTTTTACAAATGTCTCCTTGTGGAGACAAACAGAGGTTTCAAAGTGTGGGAAAGAATAGATTTGGTGGAGGAACAGCACAGCAGTCTTACACCGGGACACCGCTTCATACATCATAACAGACATAACTGCTCGTTTGACTCTGAACGTCCTGTGTCTCTTCTATGAGCCCAGAGCCAGACTTTGTATAACACCATGTTTCCTCTCTTTGTCCTTTTCCTTCACCTGCGTACTATTAGTCAAATGTACGAAGTTGGGAACTACTCATCTGGACATTAGCACTAATTGGTTTTAATGATCTTAATAACTCTCCTTTTAGTAATGCACTAATGGACATCTGTTTCTTTGTGGTGAGAGCACCTCTCATTACTTCATAGAGAAGGTCAGCTCATTTGGATTGCATGTGATTTTTATCCACAGCTCTTTCTGTCTCTATAATGTTGGGTAATTGTGCCCGACTAGACTCCGGCGAGGGAGTCTGTTTTAAGAGTATGCCAGAGAGAGTAAATGTGTTCATGTGAGACACAAAGAGACAGATCCCAAGCTGTGTGTGCACGCGCGTGTGTGTGTTGGGTGTTAATGTTTGTGTGTGTTTGTGTGTTAAGGGTTGTGAGCATGGCTGCAGTTATTTTGTCAGTGTCATGTCAGTGCAGACGCAGCTCTGTCCACAGGATTTCATTAGCGCTCGTTAATTGGATAACAGAAGCTAATTAAGCTATTAATCATTAGCTTATGTAGACATGCTGCCCACCTCCTCCGCTGGCTCTGGTTTCTCTTCACGCTGCCTCCTTCACTTCTCCTCCACATTAACATGCTTTCTGCTGCTGCTGCATCTATGAGGCTTCACAGTTTCTCTCACCTCCTTTCTCTGTCTGCTTTCATATTCTTGCAGACCGCTCTACTGTATTTACAAAAACCATTACTGCACTGAATAAATGTTGACATAACAGCCTGCAGCAAATGTGCTAACATGAAAAGGCTGCTCGAAAAATATAGACTGGCTGCAATTTGCAGGAGTGGTGGAAACATTTTTTTTTTTGCAAAAAATCAAGAAGCAAATTCAAAACACACCAGCAGCAGATTCCATGTATGGCAGGTCTGAAGAATTTGCGTTATTATGCATCCTTACCAAAGGCGTAGCTGGTCAGTGGGTGATGTTAGGTGCTACAGTCGATGGCTGCTTAGTGAAAGCTGTTCTGTATGCTGATACGTGGTGGCATGAAACAGCCTGATTACCTACTTGTTGAAGAGCCTGCACACATTTTGTTTACGGATTTTGTACTCCACCAAATTTATACATATTCTAAAGACTTTTTCCAGATGTGCTATATGATGCCATTTATATAACAAACCTGTACATTCACAGGTGTCTGTTTGTTTTTCCACTTCACCTTTTTTCCCACTGACTGAACCAACATGTGACTAACAGTTCACACCTTTTTGTATAAACATTTCAAATATATATGTAGGTGCATAAACAGCTGAAGTGAGAAATGCACTTCATAGGTTGGAGGGAAGGGAATAGCCTTCAGGTGAGCTCTGTTCTGAAGCCTCCTTTTCCTGTTTACAGGGTGTGAAATTACAGCAAGCCACTTCTGATAAAGTCTGACCACGGAGAGTAAGGCTGACCGCTGTAACATGAAGTCAGCACCGCTTAAATCATGTCAACGGAACATCAGCCACATTCACAGCTGCCACTTGTGTCCAGTCTGGTCATGTTATAAGTGCGTGTTCAAAACACACAGTCGACCACGTGTCTGTGAGGTCGGTACATCTGACACATCCTTGCAGTGGTTTCACTCATACTGGTCAAAGCACAGCATCAGTTAGTGACAGTGTGTCCTCTTCAGCCACTTTGGTCCACACTGAAATGCCTCACCAGCTACTCAGAGATAATTTACGTTCCCTTTGAGTAGAATTTTAATAACTTTGCCATCCCTTAAGTTTTCATCTAGCGCCATCATCAGGTCAAAGATTTCATTGGTCCAGTACTTTGGTTTATGACTAAATACCTGCTAAACTAATGGCATTCCCATGAGCCTCAGCTGTGCCCTGTGTTTACAACTAAGAAGAAAATGTTGTCTTGCTAACAGATGGTAGCCGTTATCCCGTCTTAGCATCAGCGTGTTAGCTTTGTGTTAGCATGTGGATGTTAGTGTTTGTCTCAAAGTGCTGCTGTGCGGCAGTACAGCCGTACTGGGCCTCTAGCAGCTGTGGCCTCTTCATGTCGTGTTTGAAAAACGGCCAAAGTTTTGATATTTTCTAGCGTGATAATTAGATTCAACCATATCAGCTTATTATCCACTGGCTTCCCATGGTGACATCAGTTTCTGTGGTTTCCCCTGTTCTTCTGGCTCCATCCTGCACATGACTACATATTACAACAATAATCTGTGATTCCTTCACAGCAGTTTAGAGGCTGCTAACACAGCTGTGCATCAGCTTTCCTTTGCTCAGAGGTTCTTTATTCTTCATTACCTCCTCAGTCAAGCATCAACTCTTCTGAGAGAAGACGTGGGAGGGATTGGTTTTAGATGGTGGAACATTGCAACACCTTTTCTGTCACACTCCTCATGATAAAAGGAAAGCAGCACTTTAAGGGGAAGTTCCCAGTGGACACACAGCCTGACTTATCTCATTGCTGCTTTATAGCCAGCTCTCCTTTGAAAGAAGCGTCTTTCGTCTCAGCAGAGCCCACTGGCTAAATAAGTAAATAAATGTCATTTCTCTTGTCTTCAGAAGTTGAATTATTGTGTGTGTGTGTGTGTGTGTGTGTATTTTTTTTCTGTATATATTTTGATATTCGCAGTTGGTTCACTTGTCAGTCATGATGCATAGGCAGCAGATTCTGTCTGCTACTCAGCCTGTCTCTGTACCCAGACAGGATTAAAAAACAAAACAAACAAAAAAGGTTTATTTAAATCAGAAACTGGCATGTTAAAGTTCAGCGTCCTTACTGTTATTTTCACATTTGACCACACAGACCAAAGAATGTAAAGCTAATGACTAGTGACATTAATATCTACTCATCATACCCTATCACTATATATATATATATATATATATATATATATATATATATATATATATATATATATATATATATATATATATAACTTTTGGGGGGGGGTTCGTCAATCTACTCCGTTTCATGTGTAGATGTTCGTATTTCTTTGTGCTTTTCCCACTGTCCTCTCACTGGTTCAGTAGACTGTGAAAATCATTGCTTAAAGGCTTGAAACCTCCATCACAGCAAACACTAGGTCTGCTTGTATTTTTGTTTTGTAGGTTGCCACTGTCTGATAGCACAATAAGCACCTACAAATACATCATAGATCTTTTAGCTAAAGCAAGTCTGAAGTTTCTTGCTTTCTCAAGCTTAAAAAATATCAATCACTCCCTTGAAGGTAGGAAATACACATTCCAATATTAATGCATGTGTTGGAAAAGATTAGATCAGTATTGACATCTGATTTTAAAGTGCTGTCAGATATTTATAGGTGTCCACAGTCTCCACTGCCTGTCCGCTTTGCTTTGGGGGACCGGTGGAATATGCCTGAAATCAGTGCACTGGTCCTTTGTTTCTGACATGTTTAGCTGTAGGAACACTGTCACATCAGTCAGTGTCACCCACAACAGGACTTTGACAAATTCCATTTTCGTCTCTGTGACTGACAGTGAATGCTGCCTCCCTAAAAGCATGTAACATGTCTTGTGGCAGCAGTGCCTTCTGGTCAGCTGAGGCTGAGGGTATGGACGATGTTATCAACACTGCTACTCTGGATGTGTCCTTGTTTGACTAAACTTTGGGGTTTGGGTGTTTTAGGGTTTTATCAGGTAATATTCAGCATGTGACCATGACTCAGCCCAGGTGTGAATCCCATCCCGTCGATTTGGTCCAACTGGTCTTTAGATTTTTATTTTGCTCAAGGGAACAAAGAATCCTGGCACCAGGTTTGACTTTATCTGTTTCCTTTACATGAGTAAGATCAGCTGAATCCCAGAATACTGTCAGGTGAGCAGCTCCTACAGTGTGTTACATATTTGATTTTCTATTGTAGATGTATGAGTTCTGTATTAGTGCTTGATTTTATAAAGTTTTGATTGAAGTAACTCTCCATTTGGCTTACGTAGCGTTTCCTGTCATTTAGAAGAACTTCGTTTCTCTTGTATGAGGCTTTACCTTGATTTTAACCTGGAATTTCCCTTCGAGTTTCACTGGCTAATTGAGACCAGGCTGCACCTTGGTGTAATCACACTAAGGTGATGCAGCTGCTGCTGGTTGGACTCCATCAAGTTGTGGCTGCAGTGAACATTTGGGCTGATTTGTGTTTTTATCTTTGGTCTTTTCTGCCACTTGTAGAGTTTGATAGTGAACTAACTGGAGTTCTAGTAGAGCTGTGGTCACTGACTGGAGTATTGAATTTTGTGATTTTATATTTTCCTTTAGTTAAACACCCCTGTAGGTAATGACAATGGTACGTTCCAAATAGTATTTAAGATCCGGATTCAGACACAGCCTGTGTTTTGGTTTTGTTTGCCTCATGCTTGTCCTTGACTGGAAACTTGGTTATTTGTACAAAACTTGATTAATAACTGAACCACTTTTAAACTGAAAGGAGTAATATGCTGCTTCCTCCCACACAATATCACCTCCACAAAACCTCTTTTTTTCCCCAAATCCTACACTTTCATTCAACCTTGTGTGTAGTTCATAACTGTAAAGTGCTCCAACTTTTCCTGTGTTGCTATCGTTATGCTGTAAAAAGATCCAACAGCACTTAAAAGTGGATGTAAATGAAACCATTCCCAAATCAAAAGGTTCAGACTCCCATCCCACCTCACTCAGGGGAAGGATTCAGTCTGCAGGTTCCAGGCAGACTCATTGTGCTCCATTCATTATTCTCCCAATAAGTCAGTGAGACAGGCCTAGTGGAGCGTTTGTACACGAATCAGCCAAGAGTCAACTTCTATTCACTTGATGCATTGAAAGTGAACTCTGTGACTGTTTGTTGAATGTGTGTGTGTCCATGTACTTTTATCTTTGTGAGGGCAGTGAGTGTTAAACCTGGAGAGTGAGGCCATTTCTGAACGTTGAAGACCTTTTGGTGGGTCTTTACTTCTTCTTTGACAGTGTGCACTGCTTTACATGTTCAGGAAACGATCACTGATCTTTACAGCCACCAACTGCCCCAAATGACAATTTGCCTTCACACAACAGATGTGCCTTGGAGAAGAAGAGCAGTTTGCCCTGTGTGTGTGTGTGTGTGTGTGTGTGTGTGTGTTTGTGTTTGCAGTGCTAACACTGGCAGAGATAGAGGTTTTCTTCCCTCTAAGGTCAGCCATATTAAAACACACATATAGCTGCGGTACTCTTGCACTGTATGGCACTTTAGATAAAAGCATCTCTGAAATGGCAGGTGGTATTTCAGAGAGAGATGTGTGTGTGTGTGTGTGTGTGTGCGCGCGCGCACTTGTGTGTGTGATGATTTAAGGTTTTGTTTTATTTTTAGGAAATCTTGAAACACACACACACACGCACACACGCTCAGGGTGACCTTCAGCCTTGCATGATTTCCAGACACATTCATATTTATACATTTCTATTGGCATTGTTTAATAGGTTTATCATACTTCTGTGACTTTTAACAATATTTATTCTTTGCAAAGGTCAGTCATGGGCTATGCTTTTTCTTAGATGTGTTGATATTATGCATTGCGTGACATTTCCTGGATGGGGTACTTTAGCACGGCAGCTACATTCAGACCACAAAACCAAACAGAAGAGGAACCTCGAAGGAAGACAGGGGCCCTGAGGGGTGAAGCTGCCAAAGATTCTCTCTCTCTCTCTCTCTCCCTCCCTCCCTCCCTCCCTCTCTTCCTCCCTAACTTAGAAAACCAGGGAGTTGAAGCTCTAATCTGTGATGTTGCCAAGATGTATAGCCTGAAGCTGGTACACTCATGATAAACAACCTGAGACTCTTATTGTGAAGTCTGCAGAGTGCGTTTTTATTTACACAGTCAACCAGTCTGGTTTGCTCCAGGCTCTGAAGCAGAAAGGAGCCTTTCCTGTCTGGGAGTCATGCTGGACTCTCGCCCAGGCCTCCATTTTAGGTCCTATTTCCCTGTTTTGATTCATTTAGCCTCTATAAATAATGCAGAGATGGTCTGACTTTTAATAAGACACTTATCAAAGATTTATAAGTTGAAACTTGCAGATTCCTTGTTAATATACATGTAATAATGTCTTGATAAAGACAATGTTTAGGTTGCCTAGTTGTCAAACATCTGTTGGTCAAAGTGAAATGAGCAAATCAGACCAAAGAAAGCCACTTTGTGAACGACCCCATGCACAGGAAAGGTAACTGGTTATGAATTTATTGTATATACACCCTTTCCTTTCTTAGAGAAAGTGGTCTATGCTCAGATCCTATTTAGAACAAGCAGGGTCTCACTGTCGTCCGTGACATTCATCTTTTAAAGGTAAACTTCTCTTCATTTCCTCAGTGCCACTCTCACCTGTTTGCATTAGATGCATGCTAGGTGGGGGTGGGGCCCCTTTAGGGAGTCTGCGACGGCCTACGACCACTGTCATGGCAAACTTGTCATTCAAAGTTGGTCGGCCCTAGGGGGCCCCCTTCTGGCCTGGGGCCCCAAGCGTTTGCCCACCTTGCCTGTTGGTGAGTAGCGCCCCTGCATACGCAGAGCACTCTCCATCATCAGTGACCCTCACCACCCCTCTCATGGCCTGTTCTCCCCCCTCCCTTCTGGTTAGAGGTACAGGAGCATCAGCTGCAGATGCAGTAGGACTGTGCCCCCTCCCCATCCATACACACACCCACACTGCTGTGAGACAGGGAAGGTCACAATCCCCTCAGTCACTTCAAGTTACAGTGGGTTTTTGTTTTTTTCCCCACTGCTTATTTTAATTATGAGCACTGTCAGAAGCTGGTGAGAAACAACATTTCCGCCTGTGTGTTTTTGTAAATGCCACGTGAAATGACAACACAGAAAATGGTGGAGAAAATTATTTTTAAAAATGCAGTAAGAGAAGATACAGCGTGCAGTTACTCCACGTCAGTGAGATTTAGTTTCTTGAACGTGTCCTTTTCTCTTGATAATATTTGTTCTATTGATAAAACTTTATTATGACTTTAATTTGATGGAGTTGTACATGTAGTGTGCTGTATTGAAATAAGACACCTGCATTTGCCTGTAGCAGTTTCCTCTGGAGAAACAGAGTCGGAGTCTGCGTCTGGAGACATTTCATGGTGCCGCTCTTTCGATGTGGCGTCTTCATGAGGGTGCAGTTTGTTATGTGCCAGCTGA
Source organism: Toxotes chatareus (assembly GCA_016801885.1). Classification (NCBI taxonomy): domain Eukaryota; kingdom Metazoa; phylum Chordata; class Actinopteri; family Toxotidae; genus Toxotes; species Toxotes chatareus. Next base: position 1,122,443 of record CM028903.1, on the reverse strand, counting down.
AAAGGCAAGAAAACTAATGTCACAGCCAAATCTTTGCTGAAAAACAGATTCACACTGACTGAAACTGACCTGCAGCAGCATTTGCCTTTAAAGCTGCCACAGGATTTGGTGTTTTCTCCTACGATCTGCTGCATGGCAATTGATTTCTTCAGTATGGAGATAACATCGCACCTTAATCGCTGTGAATCATTACAGTGTCCTTTAACCAAGGCCGAGGAATGTAATCTCTTATCTCCCCAAGAGCAGTGAAATCAATAAAAACACAGTTTATCAAAACATGACATGACAAAGTTTTCACAGATAGCTCCTGTGGGAGGGAAGGTAGTAATCTCCTGACAGACACAGGCAGCCAGCTGTCTGTGAGAGGGGAGATCACCTGAAGAAAAACACAATAAGAAAGACGGGAGAGTTTCAATCTGAAGTCAGTGCTCACAGTCAAACATGAAACATGTCATTAAAACCAAATCCGTCCTGTCAAAGATGACACAGGCTACATGTCATCTCATGTCTGTTAATGTACATTTGGTTTTTTAATCAGTGGCTACTGATTAATTCTAACTGGGAATTAAAGGTTCAAACAAGCACTTTCTCTCTCTCAGGTGAATATCATTGTTTGTCAGTGAGCACTGGCAGCACTTAGCCAGTTACTCAGTGGCTGCTTGGTTAAAGGCCCCACACAAACTCTTCATTTCTTTCCACACATGTACTGTTTCGTTACCTTTCTCCTCACAGCTCTCTGCCTTTCCTCTGACTTCACTTCTCTGTATAACAGGGTCCCTGTGACCTTGAGCGGTGCCAATAAAAACCCTTTGAAACTGAAACTGGAAAGATCACACAATCCCGGCGTCGCACTCTCTCACCCCGCGCCTCTTCCTCTCTTTACACCCCCATCTGCTGTGCTGACACTCACAGCTCATCCATTCTTCTGTCAATCAGCAGCACACAGAGGCTGCTGCCTTCAGCTTCACGGTCTATATAGAGCTGCTGTTCAGAGCCCCACAGAGCCATAGACAGAGTCTCCAGTTTCATGACAGTATGCCCACCAAGCTTTTATAACCTTCACGTTAAGACAATGGCCTGATGATGCTACAGATTAGAGCTTTGTGTAATATAATGCATAAAAAATAATACAAAATATGAGTTCAAAAACAAAAAAGCTGATTTAGGTTTTCTGAGCCTTGAATATACTTTGTCTGTTTTTGGCCTGTAAGCTGTTTTTTTTCTTAGCGTGGCTTTGATCATAAATCCCTTGTTCATTAAACATATTGTTGTTGAATTTTCTCTGGATGCAGTTTGAGTGTGTGTACTTCACTCTCTTCTCTGTTTGCCAACAGACAGACATGTCTGTGTTTGTTGATTTAGCTGTAGGTTCATCAGCATCATAGCAAGTGAGGACAGAAAGAAACCAAACATGTTTATTTATGCACAATACAGCAGTGCTTCTTTCACAGTTAAGCTCTCATCCTCTGTCAGTCACGATCATAGAGCCACATCGTCCCATCTGTCAGCTCACACAGCTGCTGTGCAGATGCAGTCATTCTTAAACTCTCCTACACTCACAGCACAGTTTAAAGGTAAATTTCAGGATTCAGATTTATCACAAAAATCCCTGAAAAAAGTGCATCTGATCTGTGAGTTCAGTTCCTGTGACATGACGATCTTTTTCAGACGCTAAAAAATAAATCAAAAGGAATCTCCCTGTAATGTTCCAAAGAGAAAAATGTTTTACTGATCCACTCCTCTTTCACTGCAGCTTCACTTGAATTATTCACTTGAGTTCTAACGTGACTATACCAGATCCAGACTCATCTGGATTAGGTAAAAACATTTCTTTGAGCTTTACCATTTAAACGTTCTACCAGAAATGCTGTGGACTGTTATATTAAATAAAACAAATGTGGATTCTGAGAATCAGTAAAAGCAAAACTGTCGCCCACCAGTCACACACTTATCACACTTTCCATGATTTCAAGAGAAAGCAGGAAACTGTTTAGTTGGTAATGTGGGTAAGTCTATTCGGTGGGGCGAGTGAAGTGAAAACAGGTCTCACCCTGGTGTCGTGTTCAATACGTCAGCCCTACACCTCCATGTCTACATCACAAGATTGCCGGTCTAATATGTAAAAGTGCCTGTGGCCCGAGTGCACGGGCTGGTTGTCCTTCGAGCCACGTAGCCTTAGACCTGCCACGTCAGCTTAGGTGAAGCCGATGTGATTTGATCTGTGAGGAACATTTCACATAATTTTAAAAAGGGGGTTTTATTAACACTCTAGAAAAAGCAAAGAAACGTGTAGGAGTCAGACACAATACTGAGCCTTATTTCCTGTGTAAAGACACATGATGAGCTCAGTTTACCAGCTGTGATTCTTCACAGCAGTGCACTCTGTGCAGTAAAGTTGGCAGTCAGCATCAAAGCTGCTGTGAGGACAGAACACTTCCTCGAGGCTCGACCAACTTTCACTCCCTCAAGCTAAAGGAAGGAAAATGGCTTATTTCTGCTCATTAATTGGTGGAATGTCAACCTGCTGCCGGTGTTTGCGTTCTTTCTCCATTTGGGTCAGTTAAGGTCGACAACAGTTTGGATCAGGTCTGACTGATCCTGACTGACTGTCCCTTTAAAGATCTGATCTCTCTGTCCTGAGGTTTTGTCTCGCAGGGACTTCAGGGACAGTGTAAGTTCGGGTTAGGGTAAGTTTAACAGTGTAAGTTTGTAGTTTTTAAAAAGAGCCATTTATTTTACGAAGGGCTCTCCGTGTCCCACTGATGGACCCTGGTGTTATGTTCATTACACCTACAATACAGAAGTTCTGGTGAGAATGAACAGCACACAAAAGATAATCTTGAATGAGACCAGTAAGCCAAGAGAAATTAAAAACTCAAAATGCTGACTCCACTGGCCGTTTCTACCAAGTTTGAAATAGTTCCTGACACTGGAGGATTTTTTTTCTCCACAGAAAATAAATATGCAGACCACATGTCAAGATACATGCAAAGAGGTTCGCAGTTAGAAATATATCTGTGGACAGCATGACTGTGTGAGGTCGTGACCGTCTCACTTTGCGTAACCAGGGACACCGCGGCACTTTTCATTGGCTGTAGACATTCATTTTTAATCAACACTAATAATCCATGTATCTTAATGACAACAGATTATGTAGAATTTCTGATGAAGGCAGATTGCATAACCGTGTCCTTCCATTCAACCTGCAGTAATGTGACTTCTCTCTTCTGAGAAACCCGGCAGTTTTTCCCGCCGCCATGAGCTGTGCACTCAGCAGTGCCTCACACTGGGCCCAACAGTCACTCTCACTGAGAACATTTGCTTTGGACAGACATGTAAGCATCACCTGCATATTCCTGAGACACTGGTGGCTTGTGGCGTTCTCTTATGCTAAATAATGAAAGTCAAATCCTATATTTTCTTGTTTTGAATTCTTTGCCACCTGTCTGAAAATATATCAATATTAAAGTTACATGCTGTGTGTAGAGAGCAGATCTCTGTGATTGTGAAGCTCCACTCCGCCCACACTAATGTGACCTCTTCATTGTATTTTTCACAGCAGTAACTTGAATGACACTCAGTAGAGCCCATAGACCAGTATAAAACAGCAGACCCCTGCATACACTGCTCTCATAAGCTTTACAAAGCCATGCACAAATACATTAAAACACCATCAGCTCTCTCTCTCTGGCTTTTCCCTGCGTCATGTTTTCCATTTCCCCGACATCACAGTTGCATTTCCCTGCATTTTGCTTTCCCCGGCATCATCAGCCATTTTCCCCTCGCAGCAGTAATTGCCCCCTGCGTCCCAATAGCCATCTTTCCCTGCATCGTACAGCACTTCCCCTGCAGCTCTGCATCAGACCTAAAGGTTCACTTCTTCCCCTGCATGCAATGCAAATGCAAAAGACGATGAAGAGTTAATCAGGAAGACAAAGTAATGAATGGGTGGATGAGTGTGATGTGTGCAAACAAACCTTGGCTGTACAGTAGTTCTAACCCTAACCATACCTTGGTTGCCATGTGCAGGTATTGTCCACTCACTATAAACTGTATATTGGAGTATGTTAGCTGTGTGTGTGTGTGGTGTGTGTGGTGTGTGTGTGTGTGTGTGTGTGTGTGTGTGTGTGTGTGTGTGTGTGTGTGTGTGGTGTCTGTGTGTGTGTGTGTGTGTGTGTGTGTGTGAGTGTGTGTGTGTGTGTGTGTGTGTGTGTGTGTGTGTGTGTGTGTGTGTGTGTGTGTGTGTGTGTGTGTGTGTGTGTGTGTGTGTGTGTGTGTGTGTGTGTGTGTGTGTGTGTGTGTGTGTGTGTGTGTGTGTGTGTGTGTGTGTGTGTGTGTGTGTGTGTGTGTGTGTGTGTGTGTGTGTGTGTGTGTGTGTGTGTGTGTGTGTGTGTGTGTGTGTGTGTGTGTCTGTGTGTGTGTGTGTGTGTGTGTGTGTGTGTGTGTGTGTGTGTGTGTGTGTGTGTGTGTGTGTGTGTGTGTGTGTGTGTGTGTGTGTGTGTGTGTGTGTGTGTGTGTGTGTGTGTGTGTGTGTGTGTGTGTGTGTGTGTGTGTGTGTGTGTGTGTGTGTGTGTGTGTGTGTGTGTGTGTGTGTGTGTGTGTGTGTGTGTGTGTGTGTGTGTGTGTGTGTGTGTGTGTGTGTGTGTGTGTGTGTGTGTGTGTGTGTGTGTGTGTGTGTGTGTGTGTGTGTGTGTGTGTGTGTGTGTGTGTGTGTGTGTGTGTGTGTGTGTGTGTGTGTGTGTGTGTGTGTGTGTGTGTGTGTGTGTGTGTGTGTGTGTGTGTGTGTGTGTGTGTGTGTGTGTGTGTGTGTGTGTGTGTGTGTGTGTGTGTGTGTGTGTGTGTGTGTGTGTGTGTGTGTGTGTGTGTGTGTGTGTGTGTGTGTGTGTGTGTGTGTGTGTGTGTGTGTGTGTGTGTGTGTGTGTGTGTGTGTGTGTGTGTGTGTGTGTGTGTGTGTGTGTGTGTGTGTGTGTGTGTGTGTGTGTGTGTGTGTGTGTGTGTGTGTGTGTGTGTGTGTGTGTGTGTGTGTGTGTGTGTGTGTGTGTGTGTGTGTGTGTGTGTGTGTGTGTGTGTGTGTGTGTGTGTGTGTGTGTGTGTGTGTGTGTGTGTGTGTGTGTGTGTGTGTGTGTGTGTGTGTGTGTGTGTGTGTGTGTGTGTGTGTGTGTGTGTGTGTGTGTGTGTGTGTGTGTGTGTGTGTGTGTGTGTGTGTGTGTGTGTGTGTGTGTGTGTGTGTGTGTGTGTGTGTGTGTGTGTGTGTGTGTGTGTGTGTGTGTGTGTGTGTGTGTGTGTGTGTGTGTGTGTGTGTGTGTGTGTGTGTGTGTGTGTGTGTGTGTGTGTGTGTGTGTGTGTGTGTGTGTGTGTGTGTGTGTGTGTGTGTGTGTGTGTGTGTGTGTGTGTGTGTGTGTGTGTGTGTGTGTGTGTGTGTGTGTGTGTGTGTGTGTGTGTGTGTGTGTGTGTGTGTGTGTGTGTGTGTGTGTGTGTGTGTGTGTGTGTGTGTGTGTGTGTGTGTGTGTGTGTGTGTGTGTGTGTGTGTGTGTGTGTGTGTGTGTGTGTGTGTGTGTGTGTGTGTGTGTGTGTGTGTGTGTGTGTGTGTGTGTGTGTGTGTGTGTGTGTGTGTGTGTGTGTGTGTGTGTGTGTGTGTGTGTGTGTGTGTGTGTGTGTGTGTGTGTGTGTGTGTGTGTGTGTGTGTGTGTGTGTGTGTGTGTGTGTGTGTGTGTGTGTGTGTGTGTGTGTGTGTGTGTGTGTGTGTGTGTGTGTGTGTGTGTGTGTGTGTGTGTGTGTGTGTGTGTGTGTGTGTGTGTGTGTGTGTGTGTGTGTGTGTGTGTGTGTGTGTGTGTGTGTGTGTGTGTGTGTGTGTGTGTGTGTGTGTGTGTGTGTGTGTGTGTGTGTGTGTGTGTGTGTGTGTGTGTGTGTGTGTGTGTGTGTGTGTGTGTGTGTGTGTGTGTGTGTGTGTGTGTGTGTGTGTGTGTGTGTGTGTGTGTGTGTGTGTGTGTGTGTGTGTGTGTGTGTGTGTGTGTGTGTGTGTGTGTGTGTGTGTGTGTGTGTGTGTGTGTGTGTGTGTGTGTGTGTGTGTGTGTGTGTGTGTGTGTGTGTGTGTGTGTGTGTGTGTGTGTGTGTGTGTGTGTGTGTGTGTGTGTGTGTGTGTGTGTGTGTGTGTGTGTGTGTGTGTGTGTGTGTGTGTGTGTGTGTGTGTGTGTGTGTGTGTGTGTGTGTGTGTGTGTGTGTGTGTGTGTGTGTGTGTGTGTGTGTGTGTGTGTGTGTGTGTGTGTGTGTGTGTGTGTGTGTGTGTGTGTGTGTGTGTGTGTGTGTGTGTGTGTGTGTGTGTGTGTGTGTGTGTGTGTGTGTGTGTGTGTGTGTGTGTGTGTGTGTGTGTGTGTGTGTGTGTGTGTGTGTGTGTGTGTGTGTGTGTGTGTGTGTGTGTGTGTGTGTGTGTGTGTGTGTGTGTGTGTGTGTGTGTGTGTGTGTGTGTGTGTGTGTGTGTGTGTGTGTGTGTGTGTGTGTGTGTGTGTGTGTGTGTGTGTGTGTGTGTGTGTGTGTGTGTGTGTGTGTGTGTGTGTGTGTGTGTGTGTGTGTGTGTGTGTGTGTGTGTGTGTGTGTGTGTGTGTGTGTGTGTGTGTGTGTGTGTGTGTGTGTGTGTGTGTGTGTGTGTGTGTGTGTGTGTGTGTGTGTGTGTGTGTGTGTGTGTGTGTGTGTGTGTGTGTGTGTGTGTCTGTGTGTGTGTGTGTGTGTGTGTGTGTGTGTGTGTGTGGTGTCTGTGTCTGTGTGTGTGTGTGTGTGTGTGTGTGTGTGTGTGTCTGTGTGTGTGTGTGTGTGTGTGTGTGTGTGTGTGTGTGTGTGTGTGTGTGTGTGTGTGTGTGTGTGTGTGTGTGTGTGTGTGTGTGAGTGTGTGTCTGTGTGAGTGTGTGTGTGTGTGTGGTGTGTGTGTGTGTGTGTGTGTGTGTGTGTGTGTGTGAGTGTGTGTGTGTGTGTGTGTGTGTGTGTGTGTGTGTGTGTGTGTGTGTGTGTGTGTGTGTGTGTGTGTGTGTGTGTGTGTGTGTGTGTGTGTGTGTGTGTGTGTGTGTGTGTGTGTGTGTGTGTGTGTGTGTGTGTGTGTGTGTGTGTGTGTGTGTGTGTGTGTGTGTGTGTGTGTGTGTGTGTGTGTGTGTGTGTGTGTGTGTGTGTGTGTGTGTGTGTGTGTGTGTGTGTGTGTGTGTGTGTGTGTCTGTGTGTGTGTGTGTGTGTGTGTGTGAGAGTAAGAGAGCTGTCACAGCCATTACTGAGAGCGGTGCAGATCAGCGGGTGTTTTGCTGATAATAAGGACGTCTCTCCAGCAGCTTGTTTTAGCCTAACAAGAGCTGGAGCCGCTGTGACGTGAAACCTGCTTTTTAGCCCGGCGATACGGAGCCCTGACAAGCCTCTTTAACGCTGTAATCCTCCGCTTCAAGAGGCAAAACCAGTGCCAGCCACCATATCATTAAAAGAAGCTCTGAGACGTGCTGATGTAGCCGTCACGCAGCTCCCACTTTCATGTTGCGTGGACTTTGTGATGTCAGCACACACGCAACAGGAAAAAACGTCAGCTGTTTAACGGACACCTTCCAAGCCCCCCGTTCCATACGTTTGCAGCGTGTGTAGTCTGTGTAAGACATTAATCCATGAGACTTCATTTTCTTTTGGGTTCTGTCTCTTTGATTCCAAGTGCGCACTGCTTTGTAGTTTCTGCACGTTAGCGTGAGTTAAGCAGAGTTAAGCAGAGTGGGTGGTATTCTGATGTCATCTTTTGTGGATGAAGTCTGGTTTCTGTAGGTGTCGCTCTTTGTTCTGGCTGCTCATGTTGCTGTGCACATCAGGGGAACTGCAGTTGCTAAAAGACCTGATGTACAGTTTCTTGTACATTGGTTTCTTTACTATTTATTTCAAGTCGAGTGGAGAGGACAGGACGTCTTGTGGACATAAATGAAAACATGAAGCAGTTCAGTCATCAGCTGCCAGCTGGCTATTAACAACCAATCACAATCATGTGTGTGTACAACCTGGCTGCTTTAACCTGACACTTCCCACAGTAGCCCTGCTCCTCTGCTGTGACTCGTCTGTTCCTTAAATACTAGTTAAAAATGGAGATGCTGTGGAGTAGTTGCACAAAAAAGCCCTTTGTCGTAAACACCAGTGAATCTATGGTCATTGGATTTCTGAAACACTGATATCAGTATCTGCCTGGAAAATCTGGCATCAGCTCTGCTCCTTTGCAATGTTTGAAGATTTGTTCATCATCTATGTTCCTGTCTTAAATCTGTCTAACTTAGCTGCTTCACTCTTTTCTGGGGCACCATAATGTGCATGCCCCTCACTCTCTTTTGTTTTGCACGTGTGTGTCTGTGTATTTTGCTCTTGATCACTGCAGTTTATTAGCCCCTCATCTCTGGGCCTGTGTCTCCTAACTGCCCAGATAAATAGAGCAAACCAGCCTGAACATTGCGGAGCATTCATCCAGAGCTGCAGAAGTTGTGACCTTTTCTGCAGAGTCTCTCCACACAGTGCCGGGGCCTTGGTTCTTTAAGCTGGCTAATGATCCATAGAGGAGCCCTGTGGCTCAACCTCTGTAATTATACTCTCTCTCCCTCTGTTTCTCAAGCTCGCCCTATCACTCTCTGTCAGCCTTTTCTCTCTCTGTCACACTCACACACACTTGTGCTTTTTTTTTGCACTCAGTCACACTTACCCTCCCCTCCCGTTTTCCTCTTCCTCTCTCTGATCCACTACTTTCTTTTATCTCTCTCTGTCTTTGTTTCCCTCTTTTCCACTCTCTCTTCCTCTCTCACCCTCCCTTCCTCCATCACTCTCTCCATTTCCCTCCCTGCACTCATTCCTCTATCTCCAGCAGATTAATTACGCTCTAATATATGCACAGCTCTCCTCCCAGGGAACCCTCCTCCACACCTACCACCCCTACTCTTGGGCTGAATAATGGAGCCGCTTCATTCTCAGCACGGGGCAGCCCACATGGGTGGAGCAGCAGCCTCAATGGATGCATACTAGAACAGTTAACTGTCTGTCTGTCTGTCAAATCGGGGCTTTGGACAGAAAAAAATGACTCTGTCTCTGTTTGGAAACTCAGCAGCGTTTGCAGCTTGTGCCGTGTTTCGGGTAACTCAGCATGGACCTGTGGCAGACGTGAATTATGATCTTGTCAGTCTGAAGAATGGTCACAGAGGCTTGATGCCTATAACATCACAACATTTATGATACTGATGCTGAAAGAGTTTAGTAGCAGGGAACAGGCAGAGCTGGGCGGTGCTGTCTGAGTCAGTGGGCAGATAAGCCGTGTGAGTTGTCAACATGAGAATGAAACACAACGTCTCGCAGTGACACAGGATAAACATGTCAGTAGAAAATAGTGGGTCGAGGACGGAGCCTTGGGTGGAGCCTTTTTTCTTTACAATATTGGTACTTATGAGAAACATGGTGAAAGTTGTGCTGCTTTTGTGTTACCTCTAAACACAGGAGATGTCATATCAAGGTTGGGAATGCAAATCAGACGTTATTATTCACCTGCCAAATTCTTCGCTTGCCTCTGTTCTCTTCGGGGTTTGTGGCCTAAACTGAGCTGTGTGCCAACACCTGCCACTCCCCTCAGCATCTGCAGCATCCGCATCAGCATCCAAAGGTGCAACGCAGCAAGCTGCAGGTGCCAAACACCATCAGTCACAACAGCCTCAGTCAGCTGGCAGGGAGCCGAGCTTTATTTGGCCATACCTGGATGTCCTGTAGGTCACCGCTGCCGCTGTTTTTGTTTTCCCATCTTTCATTTGAAGTGTACTGGCTGTGCTTGAATCACTTCCTTTCCCACCACAGGACCCAGATCAATGCAGAATATTTGCACCAATGGTCATAATTATAACCCAACATTCACCAGATTCTGACATGCTTGAATACTGGTGATGAGACAGGTGAAGACAGGTGTCTCGACCTCACCTAGCACCAGACAAGACATTCACGGTCCTGGTTAATTTATGGCCTCAGTTCAGTTGTTGACCCACACATCTCGTACAGTGTTGCTTATACCTCCTGTAGTAACTGATACGATCCTGAACAACAGGTTATACAAACCAGATCAGAGCTGCACGAAAAACCCGGTTTAGCAACAGGTCTAATGATGAACTCGGGTTTAACTCCGTGTCAGCCCATCAAAAATGTCGGTTGGCAGCATAAACAATATTAAAGGTGTGTAATAGGATGTGAATTCAGTCCAGAGCTGAGACATCGCTGCCTCTCTGGTCTTTTCTTGTTCTTCTTTGTGTTAATAAGAAAGAACCAGACTTGAATACTGATGAATCTGCTCCTCTAATAATCCCATTACACTGCAAAAGATGGCAGGGCTGACATGGCTCTTGCAGTTGGCGAGCAGTATAAGAACCATCTGATCACCATGTGAGAGCTGAACAAAGCCCATAGTGAGGGAGGCCATGTTACACCGTCAGGCGTTGTGACGGAGCTGGAGCTGCTCACCTTCACAGCGACGTGTAAAAGGAACCTGAGGCAAAATGTTCCAAGCAACAACTGAATTGTAAAAGCTGAGTGAGTCCCCCAGACTGTCCACTGTGGACAGTCTCACTTCCATGATAATGAGCTTACAGATCTATAATTTGCTAAGCTTGTCATTTTTTATAGTCTAACAGTCTGCACTGCTGCTGCTGCCGCTGCTGATTTATGCTCAGCTGAGAATTCACAGCTTCTACTTGTGCCTGGAGCACTCAGGGGAGGGATGGGCGACACGTCCAAAGTTATGGCGGGAGGGAAACTCGGTCATCACCCCCATGTAGTCATGGATGTACAGACAACCATCACTGAGACACTAAAGAAAAGTTGTTTTTCTTTTAAAGAGCATCTTTTATCTGTGATTTCTACACAGATGGATGTTTATTTACAGTGGACATCTGAAACAATCCTCAGAAAGTGGAAGTCACACTGAAATATAAAAATATGTGTAAGATCTGACTCAGAGAAGAGTGTGGTATCATTCATGGAAATATTGCTGCAATTTTTCATTTGAAATGTGAAATCAATGGTATTGTGACACGAGTCGTCACCTCGTCCCATTTAAAGTGTGTGTTACCAGACTGGACCGGAGCGGTCGACCAACAGGAGCCGTCACTCCTTCACGTCACACGTCACTTACATGTCTGTAAAAACCCATTATTGTGTTGTTTGAAATTTCTATGCACCAAAGAAAAATCCAGCACGTGTGCTACGTTTGTTAAAATTCAACCTGCTGAAGTTTTATTATCGGGTTTTATTACATAGCAGGAAAACAACACATAACACAGACACACAATCAGCTTGTGTATGTGGTATGGAGAGAATGTAATGAGGCAAGAATATACACACACACACTAATCATGTTATAGAGCTGTGTATGTTGTGTGACTGTCAGGAGACAGAGCCAGACAGTACACACACACACACACACACTAACCTAGTTAAGAAGTACAGCCTGCTGCAGTGTGTTTGTCCTTGTGTGTGTGTGTGTGTGTGCGTGTGTGGTATGATTATTGAGCTGAGACAGATCGACACATCACACATTTGAACCCACACTAAACTGCAAGTAACTGAGTCACAGAAAAACACACAGGCACACTGAAACACACACACACACACACACAGTGTAACCTGGTTATGGAGGTGATCGTGACTGCTGAGCTGGGAGACTTGGCTGGCCGGCTTATCTCAAACTTTATTACTCTGCTTCACTCAGAGCGAGCGAGAGAGAGAGGAGGAGGAGGAGGCTTGAAATTCAACTGACAAAGATGCAGAGAGAACGGGGGTTTGGGGGTTTGGGGAACGTAGAGGCCTGGGTGAGAGATACACACAGTTTTATTCTATCCTATGTTGTATATTTATACATGTTGCACTGAAGAGGGACATGCTTTCCATCTTGTACATGTAAAAGATGTATAATGACAATAAAGGCATTCTATTCTAAACAAAAGAGGACGACAAAGAGATGGACAGAGATGTAGAGTAAGACATGATCGAGAAACAAGATTAAGATTGAGTGGGGGAGTAATTTGTGATTGGCTGACCGGCATCAGTGTACATCAGGTCATGTGAGCAGATGCACACGTATCTCACATATATTCATTTATACATCAAACACAATCAGTTTTTCCTGTAAGGTTCTGAAGATGGTCCCACTTTGTTGGACCTTTGTGTTGCATTTCTCAGTTAGTCTGATTTTTATCTGCTGTTGCTGTTGTTATTTTCTCAGGTGTTGAGATTGAACATCTGGATACACAGACTACAACTGAACCATAAACTGCTGATGTTTTCAGATCCAGTATGAATATAAGTCAGACCCATGTGAACATGTGCAGTTACTCACTGACAGTGATCGCTCCACTTAAGACAGAAATACTTTTTTTTATTGGCTAATAAGGAAAAAAAAATCTCAGTTACAGAAACAATGAAGTTAACTTTGAGAAATCTTACCAAGAACAACACAGTAATTTTGGGTCTGTATCACACACCCATTGGCTGATTGGTGCGCTGAGATACCTGAGGAGTTCCTGTTACCTGCACAGGTGCTGATGCAGCCCGGGCTCCTGAACATGTAATCAACACGCGGGTTAATTCAGCTCAGATGTGATGTGATGTGATAGAACACGATGAAGCTCTGACTGTGACCTTTCCATCCAAACCTACTGTGGGATCTTAATTTGATTTATTTCATTCATCTCAGAGCACTCGACAAGATACGCACATCATTAGCTATAGACCCTGACTAATGATGGCACTCTCTCTCTTTCCCTACTCGTTTGTGTCTCACCATCTGCTGTATCTCTCCTCCATCATATTTTAATTCTCATTCTCCATCTTGTCTTTCATCTTCTGTGTTTTCTTATCTATCTGTCCGTCAGAATAATCGGACCATCTCGTTCTCTGTCACCTCATTTCCACTGTCAATATTTTATCTTAAACACCCACTTTGCCTTACACACATGCACACAGCCACAGCAGTGTGTGTGCGTGTCTGTGTGTGTTATTACAGTATTAGCTAGCGATCAATGCTTCAAGGGCAACACCAGATAGGCCCATCAGCCCCCTCAGTGTGTTAGCATGTGTGTGTGTGTGTGTGTGTGTGTAATAGCCTTCACTGACTTTAGTGGTGTCTGGATAAAACATTATTTATGGAGCACTTTTCAAAAGCAGGCTCACACAGTGTTTCACAGTTACACAAAGATGACAAAAGCATGTGAAGAGATGAATATAACAAACACAAACTAAGATCATTTCAGAAACAAATATTCAAAATGTGAAAACAGTGGATGATTTGTTTGAGCTGTGAACAGGACTGAATAACTGACAGTTCAGCTGGGAGTCAGAGCTGACCCTAACTCCCAGGAGACCGCCTCAGGAGCCAAGGACCCAAACACACACTCATTTCATTAAGACTTATGTAGAATGACCACATTTTAAAACTTCACAACAAAGATGTACAAAAGGACGTCATCAGCATAGCAAAGAGAGCATGTTGTTTTAACTTCAAATGATGAGACGTCATGTTACAAACTTTTCTTAGAATATGGAACAAAAACTCAAACAGCAGGTTTTGGCTTTTCATGAACAGCGATGAAGGAAATCTGTCTGACATCGGAGAGGAGGCATGTTCTTATCTGTGGATGCTGTACGGAGACTGATGATCCAGCTTCAAGTCAGAAACGTTAAACTTTGACCCACAGGAGATTAAACACGACCTTTTGTCACGTATCATCAGAGTTAATTAAAATAATTGTTATCCGTTTCCGTAAGGACTGTCCCTGAGGCTGCCTGATGAAAGCACTGGAACCAAACGTCTAAATTAACATTCTTGTGTTCCTGATGTAAAACTGTCAGTGAGTGTGACCTCTCCTGGTAATACTCCACACAGACAGACCTGTTCTAAGCTCCATAAGATTGTTAGCTATTAAAAGCCAGAGGGGACAGAGGGTAAACCAGTACAAGGCGTTAATTAGATGTCTTGACCTACAACAAACCTAATTCATTTTTAAGTGTATTTCATATTTAAGGACATGTCGGAAGACATGGACCAGAGAGCTGAGACTGTCCCCACATCTGACTGAAGGTTATATATATGATGAACAAAGGCTTTGGAATCACAGACAAACATTATCTGAGCCAATGTGGAGCTGAATACATCGTTTGGGATGTTCAGCTCCAGTTCAATGCACACATTTTGTAGATGTTCATATTCTTTAAGAGCAATTCTCAAAAGCTCTGTGTTGTAGTCGTATCTTTGACTAGCTAAAACTTTCTATCAGTGATGTGGCGTTTGGGATTTCAGGAATGTGCCTCCATCTCCATTAATGATCTGTTTTTCATCTTGGAACAGTTTATTCTATGTCTTATTCCTTTCCATGAAAATGACTCAGATTGTGATGGATGTAGCTAAATATAAACACACACATGCATAATGTATTCAGGAAGCTATCGTATAATTCACATTATATAAAACGTTTGTGACGAATGCAGCAGATCTCTGTTGTGTTGTGTCTTTTTCTGCTCTGTTCATATCAGTGCTGCTGTCTGTCATTCCCCTCGTTCTCAGTTTCTCTCGCTCTTTCTGGGCTCCATGTTTTTCGGCTCCTCTCTTTTAACCTCATCTCTCTCTCTCTCTCTCTCTCTCTCTCTCTCTCTCTCTCTCTCCTCATTTCCTCCCCAGCCTCATCTCTCCCCGTCACTCTCAGCTTCCCCGATGACTCCCTCTTTCTCTCCATGTCTCTATCTGTCCATCCAACACCTGTTCACTGTGCCTGTTTCTCCACCTCCCTCCCTCAGGTCTAATATTTCCATTTTTTTCTGTCTCTCCATCCGATAATTTTCTCAGACAGTTGTTTACTTTTTCACTTTCTGTTCCTCCCCTTCTCTTCTTTCCAGTTCCGTTCAGTATTCATGTCTCCTTCTCTGCATCCTTCTGCTTCCACTTCACTCTGCACACACACTCACTTTGTAAACGATGTTATTTTTTACAGTGTAGCAGCACAGACCACTTGCCAGAAAATATCTTAATCTGTGGCACGCAAACCTTGTGTTGATCTAACTCATTAGCATCATTATTATCAAGCCTGGGGACGAGAGCTGGCTCGTCCCCTTCTCTCCTCCTCTCCACTCCTCTCTCTCCATTCTCTCTGGTATCCCATCTGCCTCCTCCCGCTCTAACCAGCCTTCCTCTTGGCGCCGTCATCCTTCCTTTTCTTCCTTTGCACTCTGGCAACGCTCTCTGTCCTTCTCTCTGTCTTCTCATCCAATCCCTTGCCTGGCTCCTAAGTTTCCAGGGAGAGATGGAAAGAGAGGAAGAGGGAGAGAATGAATGACTTGGAGAGATGGGGATAGAGAGATACAGAGGAAAAGAGGGGGAGAGATGAAGCAGATGTCTCTGTTCCATTAAGAGAGTAATGAGCAGAGCTAGAAGTAGCCTCACAAAACACACACACACACACACACACACACAGCAGGACTGTGCTGGAGGGTCCAGTTCTACAGAAACACCTGGCAACCTTCATTACAACATCACAACCTCTCTCTCTCCTTTCATGTCTTCTCTTGTCTTTTACCAAAAAAGTTCTAAGGTTCACTCCCTGGGGTTACTGAGTGTGAGTGTGTGTGTGTGTGTGTGTGTGTGTGTGTGTGTGTGTGTGTGTGTGTGTGTGTGTGTGTGTGTGTGTGTGTGTGTGTGTGTGTGTGTGAGTGTGAGTGTGAGTGTGTGTGTGTGAGTGTGTGTGTGGGTGAGTGTTGAGTGTGTGTGAGTGTGTGTGTGGGTGAGTGTGTGTGTGTGTGTGTGTTGAGTGTGTGTGTGTGTGTGTGTGTGTGTGTGTGGTGTGTGTGTGTGTGTGTGTGTGTGTGTGTGTGTGTGTGTGTGTGCACTGGCAGAGAGAGAAAGACAACTCTGTGGTGGAATGTGTGTAAAAGAAAAACTAAGAAGCAGTTTGTGTTTCATGCAACCACAGAATTGTGTGAATTAATGCATGATTCTGTTTCTCTTGCTCTGTGCGTGTGTGTGTGTGTGTGTGTGTGTGTGTCTGTGAAATGTGATTGTACAATCCCAGGTGAATCACCCTCTTTACAGTTTATGTATTTCAGCCACAGCCTCAGTTAGGATTCTCCCAGATGACAGATGCTATCCTATCCAGCCACACACACACACACACACACTCATATCAGACATAACAGGACACCGTAGGGGGGCATCTAAATCCTTTAGAAATGGACTGAGCTGCTAAATAGATTGTCCTTAGCCAGAAGATAATACACAATACACAAAGATGCACACGCACACTGTTACCATATAAACACACAGTCCCTCACGCCCACACACTTTCTCTTTCTTGTAGCCCACACACACACTCAGTCACACACTGTTCTACCTGTACACCCCTCCCTCTCTGCTCTGCCTCCTGCCACGTGATGCTGAACTCGAGCAGCTACCTCTGTGCATATCTTCTATCTCTGTTCACTAAACCAGTCCTAATGTCTCTCATCCCACTGTGTAATGAAGGGAAAGCTTCGAGCATCACGGTGTCCCTGTGCTGTGGCTGCTGTCTGTCTGTCTCAGTCCATTTTATCTGCTCCTTACACCGCCTCACAGCAGCCATCACCATCCGTCCCGCTCTGCAGAGGCTCACTGTGACTGATTCAGCTCTCAGTAAAAATAGAAGCACAAAAGTAGCATAAACAAAATATATGAAATCACACACTGATGCAGCTGTTGCTAATAATCCATCACATTAGATTCAGACAGATTCAGTGAGGCAGCAGTCAGAAGCAAAGCAAAACGTCACTGTGCTTTCTCTCTGAACACACCAAAGTTTCCCAGTGATAAGCATGTTACTGTGTTAATGAGTGTTTCCAAGACATTTAAAGGCATCGTTCTGTGGAATGTAAGTAAGTTCATGCAGAATAATTACATATGAAACCCTGAAACTTGCAGCCAATAAAGTTTTAAGAAACCTTTTAAATCACACAGCTGGGGGCCCATCAAAGCATCTGTATGGGTTCATGTTCACTTATGCTCATTCCTGAGTGAGTGTGTGTGTGTGTGTGTGTGGTTTCTTTTTCCAAGATTAACCACAGCACTGAAAGCTACTCTCTTCACCACAACACACACTCAAATCCTCCTTAATTATTACAGAGGACATCGCCTCAGCTCAAATGAATTTTCTTCATATTTATCTTCAAAGTAAAAAGCTCTGAAAAGCTTTCTCAAATAAATAAACACAGGAATACCCAAAACTCGGAATCTGTTTCCACAACTCGCGCCTTGGGACAAATTACCATAACTTAGGCTTTAAGTGTTTTCAATTGCAAATCTAGTTGCTGTTGTGCAGTCAGTTCATGTTGTTTGCACAACCTTTACACCTTCCACCATTTGCATAAATTCTGCTGTTTTCTGGCCAGTTTATATGTTTTCACCATCATTCTTTGGTCAAATGTACCCGTTACTGGGAGTGAACTTAAATAAATAAACCATGCATCTTGGCAACTGTAAATTGATTTATGGAATCTCAAGGATCCACTTATGATTATAGAAAAGTGGCTAACATTGGAAAAAAAATCAACATAAACAGGCCGTTGTTATCTGAGGAAATAAACTGACAAAGTAAAAAAAAAAAAGTTTTCAAAGAAAAAACAGCCTGATTCACCTGAAGAGAAACAAGATTAGATTTCAGTCAGTGACCATGATTTGATGAGCTGGATAACTGCTGGAGGTGGACAATGATCTGATGAGATTTTAGAGCTCCAGTAAGTAATTTTGGTCAAGTTTATAGATGGAAAACACACATGCACCATCAACATATACAGAGCTGGATTTGGTTAAATTAGCAGTTTTCAGATGTAAATCAGTCAGACTGCAGAGAGGGAGCCATTAAACCATTAACCTTCATGTCTTATGCAATGTTCTTCATCTTCAGCTTTACATTTTCTTGGTAGGAAAGGTCAATTGGAAAAAAGTCTTTATTTTTTTATTTTTTGGAAAACACTTGATTACATTTTACCTGCCCACATACTGCAAAGAGCAAAATGCACTGGTGACACAGCAGGTGACACATAATGAAACACCTGCACCCATTATTTCTTGTGTAAGTCCACACATCAGCTAACACACTCCATCATGGACTGACACAACATCCTTATTCCACATCAGTCCATGTCAAGTCAGTGGAAAAACGGCATTGCAACAGTTGATGGAAAGACAAGTTTGAATCTGAATTTTCATGAGTCATGTGAAGTGAATTAAGGGAAAGTGTGTGTGTGTGTGTGTGTGTGTGTGTGTGAGGACGAGTGAGAGAGGCAGGATCCATGTGTTAGTGTGTGTCTGCCTGGTTCAGTACAGAACCTATTAAATAAGTCATGTGTGTGTGTGGGGGGGGCTGGATGCACAGTAACACACTGGACCATCACACACACACAGGTGCATGGTCTAATTTGGTTGTTGACAACAGTGAGCAGGCTTCATTTATATCTGAGTGTGTATCTACGTGTGTGTGTGTATTTCAGCATTGTTTGTGTGGTTTGATAAATGTTTTAATAAGAGTGTGTGTAGGTGGTGTGTGTGTGTCTGTGTAGGCGGTGTGTGGGTGGCTGGACTGCTGTGCGTTCTGCACCCTGTGGACAACTGAGATGAGCTAAGGTGCTCTACCTGCCACACACACACACACACACCATTACCTTACTGGTGTTGCTGTTGTGGGATTGCTTCATCCATCACTGCAGCTTTCTTCTGCTGTTTCTCCACCATGACTGTGTCTGGTTGGTTAGCCATTACCAGTTTGTCAGCCTGTATCTGGAATTCCCACAGGATCTTAGCTGGGTGATTCTCCACCACCTTCATATACACATAGTGTGTGTGTGTGTGTGGCAGGTAGAGCACCTTAGCTCATCTCAGTTGTGTGGTGGGGTTGTGGGGATATGGCTATTTCTTGGAGGCAGTCTAAAGGCGATGTGAGCTTTAAACTGTTAATGTGTCGTCCTGGCCCATCAGACCTGTCCGTTCTGATAACACAGAACTCCCCTGAGAAACAGGGGACATTTCCCATAGAGGCAACATGGCTAAAGACTGTCCCAGGCACCGAACACGCGTCAGTCTGTCTGATTGATTACCAATCAGACAGATTTTAGAAGCAGTCAGGCAAACAGCACAACTCCACAAACTGCCTGTTGTTAAAAAGAAGTCCTTCATGGTTCAGCTTGACCTGTTTGTACGGAAAGAAGCAACATCATGAAATAATCAAACCTATATTCATTCTCTTCCTCACCCTCCCAGTCCTCCTGTCCACTCCTCCTCCTCCGCATCCTCCTCTCAGTCTTCTCTCTTCATCTCTTCATTTCTCCTCTTCCCTGTCTCTTACTTCTGCTGCTTCCTCATCTCCTCAATGTTCTTGGGTGTGTGCGTGTGTGTGTGTGTGTGGCAGATAGCAGCATCAGTATTCATCGCAGTACTTCTTCTTTGATAGCCCACCCCCTCCTCTTGGCTTCTCAACGGAAGTATGACTGTGTGTGTGTGTGTGTGTGTGTGTGTGTGTGTGTGTAGTGACTCTCTCCATCTACATAGTGGGACATTAGTAGTCGTCTGCCATCTTCCCTCCCTGTCTCTCAATCTTTGCTGCTCTCCTTCTCTTTCTTCTCATTTCCCTCTGGAGTATGCAACACCTCTCTCTCTCTCCCTCCCTTTCCCTCTCTCCCTCGCTCTCCTCCTCTCTCCCCCGTCTCTTTCTCTCTCTTACAAATCTTCCTCTCAACACTAATCAACTGCTGTATTGTGCCTTATCCCTCCTTATCTGTTGTAAATTATCCAATATCAAATGAAACGAGCTGCGTAAAAGTTTAAAAAGGCAAAGCCATTTCCTCCACTTTTTTTTTTTACACTTGCTCGAAGCAAAACTTCGTTTTTCAATAAAGAAATTACGGCAAATGGAAATATGGAAATACATGTGTGGAATACAAAATACCATCATCAGCTCGAGGCCTGAGAAGAGAGGTTTGACAAGAAGAGTGAATGTGTCCTCCACAACGTTCACAAATGTCTGTCACGTATGTCATGAACTATGTATTGTAATTGTGTGCAGTGGCCAAATCTGCTCACAGCTCCACTGATGCTCTCACCACAGAGGCTGTTACCGGGGGCCTCCTGGGCCCCAAGGCCTGTGGCCAGTCGGCCCATTCAGAGGAGCCGCCATGCCCAGCTCCCTGCTGATGCCTTTAAACTTCACCTTGAAAAGTAAAAGTGTGTTGCGGTGGAAGCTGAGTGGAAGCTAAGGGAGGAATTTTAGTATTTTACAGATTTCTGTCAACTTCATGTCATTTATCTCAGTGTGAACGAGCAGCTGGTTAAACTCCTGACTGTAACTCAAGTCATTTATCTTTTACTTTCAACTTTAGAAGCAAAGAGAAGAAAAAGGCAGATAGATACAAACAAGCAGAAGTGAGTGTAGAAAAACAAATGTATTCTAAGATGGTTTTAAAAGATGAAAACATCTTTGGCTTGCAACCAGAAGTCTTGATAACGTTGATCACAGCACTTCTTCTCTTCATCACTCTGAAATTTTGCCCTTTAGTTGATGGAGCTGATCTGTGACTGTCCCATGTGATAATGGCCTCAGCCGTTCAGAATCATTAATGAACATGTTTGCAGCTCGTAATCTTCAGTATTACACTCATCACTGCTCACACCCAGCTGTGTGTGTGTGTGTGTGTGTGTGTGTGTTAAACTCAGACTTCAGGGGCTGGAAAAGCTGGAAAAGCTCTCTCTGCTACTGACATGTAGGCTGGAAGTGGGTGCACTTTAAAAGCAGAGCATCCATGACTGCAGCTGCTGAAGAACGGAGAATGTTATCTGTTGACTTTGACTGACCCTGCATCTTCATCAACTCAGCTCTTCTTCTTTAACCCTTTACTGTTTCCTCCAGAGACAAACCAGCACAGAGACATAGTGGTAAGGAGCTGTGGGATAAGAGGAAAGCGCTTCCATGTCCTGAAAGATTTTGTGTCCTGCTGAGTCCCTTTTGGCAAACGCTGTGAGAAACAGTCCTGAACTGCACTGCACTGCTCTTAATCCTAAATATAGTGTTCCTGCTGTGAGCTCAGATTCAAACGCTACTTATCCAGAGAACTGCTTCAAAAAGCAGAGAGGAGGTGATGCAGAGCAGCTCAGAGGAGACCAGAGAAGAAAATGCAAAAGAAGAGATGATTGGAGAAAAGGAGGGGAAAGTCCAAAAGACTCAGTGTTGCCAGAGCCATTTTAGAAAGGAGGTGAAAAGATCAGGAGGAGGACAGAGGAGGAAGAGGCTGGTGGGTAGAAAAGAGGAAGAGAGAGGAGGTAAAGATGAGAGGAAGCCAGGAAAGAAGGCAAGGAGTCAACAGAGGACAGAGGGAAGGGAGGCATTAATGTCATGGTGGGAGGATCAGTGTGGTGCTCCTTTGATGTCAGCTGCAAGAATACAGACACACATATGCTCACACACACTCACACACACCTATACACAGTAACACACCGTGTGGAGGGACGCGACCTGTGGATTCATGAGCAGCAGGGTGAGAAAACTACAGACACAAACAGGAAGTCACCCATCAGAGAGCTCAACCCCACAGAGAGAGGGAGGGAGGGAGGGAGGGAGAGAGAGGATCAGGAAAGACCAGCACCTGTCGACCACAGTATTCACCTGCAGTGGATGAGGATTTTGGTTTAACTGCCAAACTTTCATCTTCCTGCCTCATGTTTCTCTGTCGTATTTCCTTTAATCAACATAATGAGGAGATGTTTTATATGAATGTAACCGCAAAGGAAAATGTTTTCTGGCGGCGCGTTTCATCTGTTTCCTGTAATTTTCCCTCGACGGATTCACAGCTTCATGCTTCCATTTAAAGCACTTCATTCATCTTGGTTGATGCTGTTAAAGTCAGCACTGAACTGAAGAATGAGACAGGATGTGCTTACATTTTACATTATTAATCCAAACCACAGTGTTTTCATAACCTTAATTATTCTTCCCCTACAGTTCTACACTTTGAGTTATTGTATATGAAACAATCTGTTTGTAGTTTAGGTTTGCGTCATAAACACCATTAACATTAACAGGCCATCTTTTCTTTTGCACTTCGTGTTCGAATGCTATGTCCACACAAAATGTCCCAGTTACTGATATTTGCACTGTGCCTGCAAAGGTCCGATCCAAAGTCAGATCAGCTCACATTAATATCGTCCACGTAAGTTTTCCATAGCACCTTCCTCTTTGCTTTATTGTGGTGAGTGGAGCTGTAATGGGCTCATCACTGCCCCCGGAGGACAGAGGGCAGAGTTTACCAGCTAACACAATATACACAGTAAGAGTAAGATCAAGGACAGCAGGTCCACAGAGGAGACGGAGCCACAATCTTCTGTCTGTGATAAAAGAAAAATGAAATGCAAACAGGGGTGGCCTGTCAGCTCGAGACGAGGAGACAAGAAAACCTCTCATCCTCTTCTGTCTCAGTAGAGATAACATTGAGGGACAGACACACCTTCCAGACAAAATGAGGGGCAGAAAGACGTCTGCAGCAGTCAGTGCTTTGCCATCACTGTTCCTTTTCATTCACAGGTTTAAAGCTTTAACAAAATCATTTTAGTCTCACAAACTTAACCAACCAACTAACCGTTGAAACCTTTTCCACTTGTGCAGATACGTCTTTGCTATAATTTGTCTTTGTAATTAGTTCCAGCAGGTAGAGCTGGCCTCCTCTGTCCTCTGTGCTGTCCTCCTAAACTCTGCTCAGCCTCTAAGAACTTTGAGACGCTGATTGTTCACAGTCAAATTACACTCATTCTCATATCATATAGGTACAATACACAAGCCCACTGATCAGTGATCAGTTATTCTCCTCAACTGATGAACACGTATTGAGCATAGTGAACAGCTGATCACTGCCCGTGAAACAGGGAAACTTTAAAGTGAGTAGGAAAATGACAAAAAGCACAGAAGGTACAAAGAGTGCAGATGACAGACGGACAGCAGTGCAGAGTCACTGCTCTGTCTCCGAGCAATAATCTTCTTTGTTCCACACAAACATTTTCATCTTCCCGCCCGAGCAGTTAAAGCTGTCATCAGTCAGACTCCACAGAAAGGAAGAGAGCTCTGTAGTGGTCTTCACAGCGGTCGTCCTGCAAGGACCGATCCAATCCTCACTCAGTGTGAAAGTCTGAGTGAGGAGGAAGTGAGAGAGTGTGTGCATGCATGTGTCCTGTTGTGTGTGGATGTACAGAGTGCCTTCCTGGGGGAGGGGGGCGGTGTTGGTTAGGCCAAGATGACTGAGTGCACCACTGATCTGCAGTCAGCAACATTTCTTAAAAGAGTGACCTAGCAAATTAAGTGTTTGAATACTGGTCTCAAAATTTTAACCAAATTTGCAGTTCTGTGCTTCCATTGATGCAGCTTTGGAAGAACCAAAGCTCTGGTCCAGTTGACTACATTAGAAAAACCCTTCAGCCTGACAGCTGACAGTCTGACAGCCGAAGCAGTTCTGAATTTAAAGTGGATCATCGTCGTTAAAAGGAACTTTGCAGGAGTTAGAGGCACGAGAGTGTGCAGGCTTAATCGTTCCGTTTGTCCCTGATTGCACTTTGCTGCTTTAATTGCCTTTTTGTGGACTTATTCCCTGAGCTGCTTTAAGTGCCCTTCGTCACTTTAAACGTCCTGTTCTGCCTAAAGTGCTCTGTAGAATAAAAAAAGGCTTTTGTTAATCTCTAAGTAATATTGAATAATAGTGGGATTGTGTGTGTGTGTTGTGACCTTGCAGGTGTAACAGTTTGAAGATCAGTCCAAGGATGAATTCTTAAACACCCACTGCCGCTGTGCCCTCGGGCAAGGCATTAGTTCCTTACTTCACACTCAGTGGTGCTCCCCTCAGTCGTCCCTTCCCGTCCCTTGGGTAAAAATGGTTTTGAATGTCTCTTCAGATATAAAGTGGGCAGTTTCGTCCAATGAAACGTCAGCGACACTCCACTGATGTCTTTTAAATGAGCTCCTCCGTTCCTCCGACAGTGACTGAAAATCAGTCTGTGGTGTGAGTTCACTTCAGTTCAGACTCGACACCAAATGACTGATAACTTATGATCAGCAAAACCAAAGCAGAGGGTGAATTTGTTTTTCTTACTTTTTGTGTTATTGAGTCACAGTTCTGAGAGAAAAAGCTCCACATTGATAAAATGTCCAGTGAAACACAAAGAGGTCATTTTTTACTGTGACCTTTGTGTTAAAGCCTCATTTCAGCTGAACTTCAGAATGTATTTATGTACAGAAAGAAAACTGTGCATATAACAGAATAAACTTTTAATTAATTCATTTCCAAGCACATCAAACCTCATCATCTGAAAGTCTCTAAAAATATATGTACAGTTCAGATTCTTCTACTCTAATTTACAAATCACCATATGTTCTCAGCAGTCACACGAGCAGGTGTGATCTTTTTTCTTTATGTGTAAAATCTCACTTTTAACCCAAACCGCCCGTGGGTGTGAGTGAAATCTATGCTCGTCACAAGTTTAACTTTAGGATGTGATGGAAAACCCTTTAAGTTTCTTATGTCCAGTACCAGTCAAACGTTTGGACACACCTTCTCATCCAGTGGTTTGTCTTTATTTTTTATTACTTTCTACATTGTAGATTCATACTGAAGACATCAAAACTATGAAGGAACACAGATGGAATTATTTAGTTAACAAAAAAGTGTTAAACCAGAATATGTTTTATATTTTAGATTCTTCGACGTAGCCACCTTTAGCTTTGATGACAGCTTCGTACACACTTGGCTTTCTCTCAGTCAGTTTCCTGAGGCAGTCGCCTGGAATGGTTTTCCGACAGTGTTGAGGGAGTTCTCTTACTTTTGGTCGGGCCACAGCTCCTGTGTACAGCAGCAGGCACATGAACTCATCTTTTGGGCTGACATTTTTCCGTTTGAATTAATTCCCTCCAGCCAAATCTTTTGCTGCCATTTTTGTTTTTTGATCCCAGCATCATTAAAACCCCTGGCTGAAGATCTCCAGGGGACTTTGACTCTGCCTGTCAGTGGAGGCTCCACATCAGTCACTGATGACTCCCACCAGCTGAACCTAAAACTCTGCATCCTCAGTACAGTTAGCATCCATGCTAATGCTAACTCTGCTTACCTCTCTGTCTGTGTGCATCATTCTCTCCCTTCTTCCATCCTCCCATCCCTCCTTCCCTCCCTGCCTCCACACCTCTCCTCTGCTTCCTCTCACTCACTCATGTTTCCTTTCTCCTAACGTTTCCTCCATCCATCTGTCCTGATTCATCCCTCATTCCCTCCTGCTGTCCTTTTAATCCTACCTGCTTTGAAGAGGCCTGTCACTCACAGTGGAAACGTAAACACATGCACTTCCTTTCTTCTTTCACTTTCATCAGTTGTTGGTGCGCTTCCTTCTTTTTTCTTGTCTTTTTAATCTCTTTTTTTCTTTCTCTTCAGTTCTTTAATTATATTTTCCCCAGTCTTACTCTCTCTCTCTCTCTTTCTTTCATTCTCCGACAAAAGTCACCTTTCCTGTCAGGAGGTTGTGCATGTGTGTGTGTCTCTGGGTCGCACGTGTACACACACACACACACACACACACACACACACAGGACAGATTCACTAACCATTGAGAGAGTTGAGAACAATC
The DNA here is from genome assembly GCA_016801885.1 of Toxotes chatareus. Classification (NCBI taxonomy): domain Eukaryota; kingdom Metazoa; phylum Chordata; class Actinopteri; family Toxotidae; genus Toxotes; species Toxotes chatareus. Next base: position 1,096,768 of record CM028903.1, on the reverse strand, counting down.
CATTGCTGTCTCTTTCTATCAAGTCCTCTATCTGTGAGTATGTGGGCTGCAGGGTGTGTATGTGTGTATATATGTATAATATGTGCATGCGTGTGTGTGTGTGTGTGTTCTCTGGTGCAAAGCTGTTAAATTGCTATCTTAAAGGTGACCTCCCCTGCAGACAGGAGATATAACACTCAAGTCTAATCTACTGCAAATTGGACGTCAGAGAATGTGTGTATATCTGTGTGTGTGTGTGTGTGTGTGTGTATGTGGAAAAACGACACATTTGTGCAGCATCAACTCAAACTCGTCGTCTTTGTCACAGATTTCATTGACCAATAAAAACACTTTACTTTAACACATATGATTCAACAACCGTCTCAATGACAGACAATGTTCATATTCAGCTGTTCTGAATTATTGATTTGAGCTTCATGTTGTGTCTGGGTTCCAGTCGACTGGAGACATAACATCATTAGTCGTGCTTCTCATTCAGCTTGCAGGGTTTATATAAAATTGGATGATGCCACGCAGTTAATATGAAACGCTCACTTCCTGCAGTTTGGACCCTCCAGTCCTCCCTGTCCTCTCAAAGGTCAGGACTGTCAAGACGATTTGCAACTCGTCAGTGGCACAAAATTGTGCATCAAAGTCTACGCAAAAACACTTTGCCTCCATGAGCAAATCCAAACTAATACGAAAGCATGCAAATGCAAGTTAAGGTAACTGCTGAGCAACAGCCAAAGGTAAATTATTTCAGCTGTAATGAGCTTAATTTCTGATTTATAGCAATAATGAATTAATTAATTCATAGCAACACACAACTAGGTCAAGATCAGCAGCATAAAAACAGAAACCGGTAACAAGCAAACACCAAGTAGCATTTAGGAGCATACCAAGTAATGTTTTTGCTGTAGTCTCCACGGCAGAGTCGACCTCAGCAGCTTTCAGTGACGATAGCAGGAAGAAGAAAATACCAGAGACAGAACAAAGACTCAGGGCGAATGGCTGGAGATATCTGAGGACTGAGGGAAATAATTAATCTGCTGAAACAGTTTAATACGTTGGAGGAATGAAACTCCTCCTCTGAACATGCCAGACAATCCAGTTTTAGAATTTGCAATTAGTTTCTCAATTCCATAAAATACACCCGGTTTCAGTGGCATTAGCCACTGATCTATTGGACTGGAAGATGAATTATGCTCATTATCCCATAATGTGAACAACAGAATGAATTTTGAAATACTGCATCTTATTTCTGACCTTTTCTGTTCCCAACAAAAATGTTCTGTTTATATTTATATACATGTATGAAACTTTGGTTGAAAACTAAAGAGGAACTGAGAGAGACAGATTATTAACTGTATCCTCACCACGCAAAATATGAATAAAAGCTTGTAAAATGAAAAATACTCACACACTTTTGATCAGAGACTTTCACTTTGTGTGTGAGGAATCATATTCCTAAAACCTATTTAGTCTGAACAGAGACTGATGTGGAAACAGCTGGTGTTGGTGCAGAGATCCTCACGCGCAGCCACCGCCGCAGCAGCTCGAGCTTCCTGCAGCCAAGCAGAGCGAGATGGTTATCACATGAGCACTGATGAGTGCAGAGATGACAAGTGTTGAAACCAGTATTAATAAGTCAATTACACAAGATACCTTTTCCACACAAGCCTAGGGGGCGCTGTGATCACACGTCTAATGATTATTGGTGCTGCCGCAGTGTCGTGTTCTGAGCAGCCACATTGAAAAGCGTCAAAGTGTCATAGAAGTCAAAGGTGGAGTGCACTGTGGATGCTAGGACAGTCTTTCCTGGAAGACCTTCATAGTGTGGCACTTGTTTGGACAAATTACAGCTGATGGAGATAATAGTGTGAAGAATGAAAATCAGAGCTCGAAAGCTCAAACCTTTGAAACCCAGGCCAGGTGTGAAGTGCGTGTGCTTGTCAGAGCATTGATTTCAGAAAGCTGCAGAAATGGTGAGAGCAGGCCCCCAAAACATAGGAAGGGTGAGGGGGTGAGGGGGCGAGGGGGTCTGACGCTCCTGCACTGACACGCTCTTTGGGAGAAGCACATTGATCTTACTGATGCATTATTCATATGACAGGATTGGTTCTTTCTGTCCTCACGTCTGTCTGAAAAGTCTGGGAGGCAGGAGGCAGGCACTGATGGGTGTGAGGACAGAGCGACGATGTGTTTGTGCTCCATCTGCTTTTCCTCCAATACCAATTCACCAAAAGCAGAAATTGCCATTCTCTTCTTTGTCTTGGTCCAACTGAGTCATTTTTTCACTCTGTCCACTGTGGCTGCGAGACAAATGTTAGCCAGCTTTGGCCTGTGAACACATTCCTCAGATGATGCTAGGTTTTTGAGGTGTGGACAAAGAATTAGCTCCAGTTAGCATCACCTGGACCAGCTTTGGTCCAATGTTGGCAACTGAAAATAGAGCAGAACACTTTGATTCAATCCTGTCATTCAACACAAGTCTGGCATTTGTCTGGGAACCAGCTGTTGTTAGGCCAAGCTGTGTTGCTGTGGTCCGGTTGTCCTTTGGTTCAGTGGGGACAGGTCGGTCGGGTGTCTCCAATATTTAAATGGTAAAACTGATCTTTACTCATGAAAGTAGGAATGAATTTTCCGCCAGTTGTGGTGTCACCGCAGCGTTTTCCTGTGGCCAGTGCACAGTTTCTGTCTGACACCAACTGTATCGGTCAAACCGTGGATCCTTTATCTGCTCTGACAAACACCGACAGGAGCTGGAAGTTTCACGAGAGCTTAACTCTGAGCGTTTAACACTGACAGTACCACTGCTGCGACATAGAGGCCACCGTAATCCATAATCCACCATAATCTCCAGCATAATCTCATCTGCTTTAGGTAATTTGCTTAAAGCCATTTCACCAAATTATCACAGTTCACTAAAAGATAAGGGAATATTTGATATTTGAATGTTGCTCACAGGAACAGTCCCAACACTGTGTGTGTGTGTCTGTGTGTGTGTCAGGTGTATTGTATGGAGGTGAGCTGATTCCTCTTCTCTCTTGTCTCTGTCAGCCAGCTAACACACAGACTCAGGAAACACACATAACATGGACAGATCCTTTGATACTCTCACACACACTCATTGTGATCCACTCACCTTCACACAAACACACACACATACATGTAGTGCAGGAAGCAGTAGCTACAGAACACAGTGTGTCTGTGTGCTTTTTAGTGTTTTGTGCTGATGCAAATTATTGTCAATTTCCTATTTTATTTTTTGTAAGATCATAATTTCTGGGCTGTGCTGAGCCTGACTTTTGAATTCAAGTCCTTATGAATCAACTTTCTTTTGGTTTAGCTTTCAACATCTGTAAGTAACTGAAGATATAAATAATTAAAAAGCAGCTTTTGTTTGCTAAGAAGGCAGCAGTACTGCGAGTCCCACTCTGATTCATGTTCAGAACCTGTAGCTAAACCCTGAACACGAGAAGTGCTTATTAAAAATGTGTCTGACTCATTGGAATATCATGAAACAACCATGGACCGACCCCCCACTTCACATGAATTCATGTGTGTGTGTGTGTTGCAGTATACAGTGTCTCACTCCAGAAAAACACCTCCACAGGAAAAAACATTCAGGTTGATACACACACACACACACACACACACACACACACACATACACACACACACATACACATATACTGATACTGCTGGCAGACAGCTCAGTGTGAGATGGCTGCAGTCTTTGATATTGAGATATGAGGTCACTGAAGACACACACACACTCACACTCACACACACAAAGAAATGTACACTTACCTGAACAGCAGCAGACACTACATCCATACACAAAGAGAAATCTGAAGCTATATTTACATTCCTTCATACACACACACACACACACACACACACACACACACACACACACACACACACACACACACACACACACACACACACACACACACACACACACACACATGAATTCATGTGTGTGTGTGTGTTGCAGTATACAGTGTCTCACTCCAGAAAAACACCTCCACAGGAAAAAACATTCAGGTTGATACACACACACACACACACACACACACACACACACACACACACACACACACACACACACACACACACACACACATACACATACACATACACACACACACACATGAATTCATGTGTGTGTGTGTGTGTTGCAGTATACAGTGTCTCACTCCAGAAAAACACCTCCACAGGAAAAAACATTCAGGTTGATACACACACACACACACACACACACACACACACATACACATACACACACACATACACATATACTGATACTGCTGGCAGACAGCTCAGTGTGAGATGGCTGCAGTCTTTGATATTGAGATATGAGGTCACTGAAGACACACACACACTCACACTCACACACACAAAGAAATGTACACTTACCTGAACAGCAGCAGACACTACATCCATACACAAAGAGAAATCTGAAGCTATATTTACATTCCTTCATACACACACACACACTCAGAGTGATTGAGTCGTGACAAGTTCCAGACAGACAGGTGACACTCACCTGTTCTCCTCATCAGCCTTCTGCACTGAGAGTGTCAGTATTTGCAGATGACACCGTTCTTATGAAGCGTACGCTCACAGTCGCTGCAGGGGAATTCAGAGGCTGAGGACAAGTTTCCACGTACTCATGCAAACTGAACTGGACCGTTAGTGTCGACATGGCGGGTGAGCCGTTTCTCACTGGTCTGCCATGACACCTGACTCAGCACACCTGGCTCAGAAATGATCTCTGCAGTGTCGATGTCCAAAGGAAATATTTTTTCTAAATGGCAGTGCATCCGGCGCGTCACGAAGCATCACAACACATTCGGAAAAAAGCTCATTATCTGAAAACTGAAATCTAAAACGAGGAGCATGTGGCGAAACATCACAGAGAGCCTGACCATCTGCTGGACGACGGATTCCTGTGTGAGATAACTTCTTTGTTCTGCAGCAGACGTTTGACTCTCCAGTGAAGACGATCCACTGTAGATAGTCGTCTTCAGAGCGCGGACGACCATCTGCCTGCCGACGCCAAAACCAAACACATCAGCACTAATCCCATCGCTTGGACAACTGAGGCACGTCACACTCCGAGTTTCTCATCTCTGAGCTATTTATTTGCTGCGAGACGCAGCACTTCCTGCAGTGATGTGTCACATTAAAAGCCCTTCAGTAGTTCAAATGACATAATGCGTAACGTTCCTGGTAGATTTTAATTTGAGTCCATCAAAATGAAAAGACGTTTGTCAGTTCTTCTCTGATACGCCACACTTCATTCACCCAGTGCTTCCTCTCCTTCCTCTGCTGTCCATGGTTGTTTATAGCTTCCTTCATGTGATGTCCATTAATCAGTCATCGCATCAGTCAACACAAACCAAACATCACTGTAAAAGTTTTTACAAAATGCTACAGTTCTTCATCATCATCAAATCATTCAAACGAAACATACAATTCAACCAACTTTTCAAAATATGTTTCAGCAGTTGCAGTTTATTCTTCACTGACAGAGACAGAATTCCCAGCTTTTCACTGGAGATTGAAGAAATGTTGAGGTAATATAGGTTTGTTTGTACCCTCAGTGTTGTTGCTGTTGTTGTTGTTGTTGTTGTTGTTCAGTACAGTGTCATCACCACATAATTCTGAAACAACTCTGAAGGTTAAGTTTTAACATAATGTACATTTAGTGATGAAACATTTGCCCGTGCTGTGCTCATGTCACCGCTTCTGTACGCCAGCACTCTGTTGGTTTGTCCGTGAAAGTTTATTGGTTTCATCTCAACACACACACACACACACACACCATAGGACAGCAAACAGACTTCAAAGGCTGTTGCAGAAAACTGTGAAATATATCATTGAGCCAGAAAATCACTGCAAACTGCTGAAAACACCGTCACACTGAAGGCACCCGGATGACGTGGGATGTGACTGGTGGAATAAGGGACAGGACGAGGGACTGAAGGACAACCATGACTGCTCAAATGACACATTAAAGTTTTTTTTTATAAATACCCACACACACACACACACACACTCAACTGCTGTACCTGCGACAGGTACATCAGGCTGCTGCGGTCTATGCTGGCTGCTTTTAATGAGAATCACACAGCAGAGCTGGTGGGTGGAGACATGGGACGGTTTGCAGACAACGTGTTATTACTGTCGTGTGTTACGATGCTCAGATAAAAATATTCAGAGTTACAGTGATACTACTCTGCTCTCTCCCACACAGTCATTTAGAGGCAAAGTAGCTTGAAGTATGATTTTTTTTTTTTTTTATACACAATGTACACGTGTGCCAAAATAGCTTCACAGTATATTTGTGTTTTTATCAACACAGACATCCTGTCAGGAGAGTTTTTAATACAAGTTCAAGCAGGAACAATAATAATAATTATTCTAATTTTCTTAATACATTCAGAGTTTGTGTCTCAGTTTTTTTTCCTGGTGAAATCAGAGGATGCAGGCTTTTCTGATTTTTGTCGACCGATAAATTAGAGTATCTTGTGTTTTTTAATGAGCGAGCCGACACATGCACAGACCTGCAGGGCTTCAGCTTGTGTGAACTGGATGCTTGTTACTGTAGAAAGCTGGATGTTGACATAAATGTTTAAAGAGAAGTTAGTGTGAGCGTCACTGACTCATACTGATGAAGCGACTGATGTAGAATCCCACTTCACAGGTGGAAGTGCATCTCTGATTGATGAGGAGGATCATTTACAAATCAGACAGCAACTCTCCATTTAACTCACAGAATTTCAACCTCCTCTCCAAACGTAGCCCAGCAATTATGTTTGATCCTTTCAGGGCCGAGTGTTAACAGAAATATTAACTTTATTATACAACAAGTGGACAAAGTTTCAAAGGCAGTGAGGAGGGAGCACGTTGCCTTCGACTGGACGGAGAGAAGCTCGGGGTAGAAAGCAGTGTGGGCGGCGAGGAGCACAGCGATGGAGGCAGAATAATGTTGCTTACATTGGCCTGATGGAGGCTCTGTGCAGGACAGTGGTGAACGTGTTTGCTAAACGGTGAACTGTGACTTTAACTGCAGCACTTTATGATGCAAAGGAGGCTAAAAATAAAACTCAGCAGTTTGTAACAGCACGACGGTCACTGCTTTTTTAAAATCATCAGTGTAATGGTTGTGTGTGTGTGTGTGTATGTGTGTGTGAGCCCTCTCAGCACACACGCATCTCTCACCTGAGATGACAGCTCCACAAAACGGGGTATAACAAGCAATTAGAGTCGTCTGTGTTCGTCCAATCAGATCCTAATTAGCATGAAACACGATTACCAGCTAAAACCTGCAGATAAGGCTCAGATGACTCAAACCAGAAATGATTCACTGGCGTACGTGTTCCACATAAGTGAATTTTAAAGGCAGCAAACGGCGGCCGGAGCAGGCTCCTGGCAAGGCGTTTATTCACAGGGAGGATTTATGCAGCTGAAACAGCAGACGTGAAGCAGAGGGTGTGTGTGTGTGTGTGTGTGTGTGTGTGAGAGAGATGTTACAGCAGCTTTGCACCCACTGTAGAACACAGCACAACTAATTTGAATTACCAAATACATACTTTGGAGCAACAATCCAACTGTTCACGCTCAGTGTTTCTGCTGATCAACAGTGTGTGTGTGTACGCGGCCACTTCAGCATGATTAGTGAAAGATTAGTGTTTTTGTTTGGTGAAAAAGTCAGTGTTGACTTGGAGCATAAGAAGGAAGATGTTGACTTTAATATTTAAATAAAACCACTAAATGTTCCTCAGATTAACAGAAGTATTTTAGGATCTCCGGCGTCGACGTCCCGTGTTTCGCTCTGCCGTAGTTTTTTGATTTTTTCTGAACATTAATCACAGCGTATTTGATTTTTATCACACTAATCACATGAAATAAATAAAGATTCTTACACACACCTCCCTCTTTCTCACATCAAACACACCTCCAGTTGTTCTGCTCTGCACCTCACACTCGCACATGCATCGATTCACACTGGTGAAACACACAAATGCACACTTTTACACAAACACTAACATGAATGTACATTTTTAAATAATCTGCCTGAGACTAAATCCAGATCTGTCATAAAGCAGGTGTCTTTGCTGAGGAGGTTTTCCAGGAAATTTAATAGAAAATGATTAGTGTTATTTGCTGGTTTGTGAGGCTTCAAGGACTCAGTGCACAGAGATTTATTCCTGAAGCACATGTAGTCAAGTAACAACCAGAAAATCAAGGCTCACAACTTTAAAGTCTAAGTGCCTTCAGTAGTTTGATATTTTAGAAGAATGTAAGATGTCCATTCCTTTATTCACTCTCAGTATTTCAGTACTAACGTTCCTGGTGTTTCAGACCCTGCCATGTACTCCTCCCCTGCAGTAACCTGACTCTACTCACCTGTTCCCAATCCCCTAATCAGCTCCTGGTATATATACCTGCTGGACTGTGTTCTGTGCTTCTCACCCTGCAGCCTCCCTGCCTGTTACCCACCTGTGCCCTGACTTTACCTCCTGTCAAACCTTAATGAAGGTGAAGTGTTTTGAATCCTTGCCAGTGCCTTTGAGGCGAGCTGTTGAATCCCGTTTTACCTGAGCTGTGACAGATATTTTATTCCTTTTTTCTTTGTTTGACATGAAGACATGACCTTGGTGAGGTTTAATTTAGACCCGATCACTCTTATATGAAAGAGAGAAGGATTTATTACCAAGGAATCTTTCTTTTAATCTTGGTGAGGTTTAATTTAAATCAGATCCAGTAAAACTCCAAATGTATTCCTCCTTTTTTCTTTTTCTTTTTTTGCAAAAAGAAAAGAAAAAAGCACATTACAGGTGCTTGAGAACAGGTGACTGAGCTTTTGATTAAAGAGTCACTAAATTTTCAGAGCAGCTGAAAAAACAAAGACAGACAGTGAAGGAACAGTGTCGCTGTGCTGAGGCCACTGTGCATCACGTCCAGTACAGAGGGGCCTGTGACAGTAGCCGGAGATTCAGTGTGTGCTTCTATGTGAAGACGAAGCAGGGTGCATGCTGGGTAATATTTCGTTTCACCAAAACATTAGAAAACAGAAAAACAGGCAGACTCTGAAGTTTCTTCTGTAGATCCAGTGACCCGGTGCAGAGAATGGAGGCAGTTATTTCCAGCCGGTGTGCAGAAGGAAAACGTCCCAGACAGAAATGAAACATACAGACGCGTGCACACAGGGATTTTGCTGGCCACACTAAATTTACTGAAACCAGGATCAAACTTTAAAGATTATACATGACTGGACATGTTGTCCATCCCTGTCTTAAGGCAAAGGCGTCCTTGCTGACTGTCCTCTTTCTCCATTGCCACTGTTGTCTTACACATCAGGTGCAGCACAATGCATTGAGAAAGCTGGACTCAGTAACAGTGAAAACAGTCATACAGAGACTCAGTCTGAACAGAGATGTTCAGACTATGAGAAGTGGCTGCTGCCCTGTGTTCAGGATTCCTCACCTGAAGAGTCAGCCTCTCCCACTGCAGCTGCTCAGCTGGTGCCATTTCTAATATTGTCTGTATAAAGCAGCACGGTGGGTCGAAGAGGTCCGAATATTGTTAGACCTCAACAATGAATTTTCCCTTGTCCACTCTGACAGTGACAAGACCACAGAGAAAGAAGATGAAGAATAATAGTAGTTCAAGAGGTGATACGAACACACAAGCACCTGTCAAATAAAGTGAAATGTTCCTGGCTGTGAAGACTGTCACAGATGAAGGATCTGTTTACTCAGTTTGTTTTTGCAGAGGTGAGTAAAACAAACTACCCCCAACATGCAGCAGTTTTCTCAGCACATCCCAGCTACTGTACCCGGGCGGTGCTTTATGATGATGTGACACTTTGCAAAGCTGCCGGTGACTTTATATTTAATCATATGCTAAGACCCAAAGGACTTTCCTGTGGAAAGGAATGCACTGTTTCCCTTCTGCTCTTAATGTCATGCTAAGTCGTGATGGGAATTGCAACTCTTTTATGAGAGCAGGTTCTTACGGCTCGGCTCACGAAAAACAGCCAGCTCTGAAAATTAATTTATTATCAAAATAATGTAAAATCAAATGTTTATTATTTATATGGCTTATTATACTCAACATGGAACAGAATGCTTCAGTTTATTAGTACAAAAACAAATACCCATCTCAATTCGACAAAAATTTGGATCAGATTTATACATTTTTAACTATTTACAGTGAAACAACACGAGAAGCTCAGAGAATCAACGAAATAGAAACAAAAATGTGTAAAACAAAAAGTAGTAGTACTCGACCAATCACGCAGCTTGAACAGAAAAAAAAGAAAAAACGTCTCGTCTCCGATCGCTCACTCCAAAGAGACGCTACATCACTGATGCTGAGTTATTTTAGAGATTTGAAAATTTGATGTGTTGACATTTCACTGTTTCTGAGATTTTTTTCTCATGCATAAATCAGCCCGCAGTGAGCAGCAGGGTTCCTGTGTAAGTGACTGATGAGGCCATGATAGTGTGTATTACACAGACAGGCTTATGAAAGAGGCGCCCTGTAAGTGCTGTGTCTTTATGAGATCAGGGAGGTCATGCTGTTGTCATGTCTGCCTTACACCCATGAGACCAAGGTAGAAAAAAAACTCCACACTCATCCACCAAAACCTAAAGACCCCAAACAGAACAAAATTCCTACCTGCCTGTCACAGCACCCGGCTCATGACCCCATCTGGCTGTTGTAGCTCATAATGTGGGCCAGCAAGATTTCTATCTGGTCTGCAGTAGCCTGGACTTTTATCGCTTTCCCATCAACCGGTGGCAGGTCCACACCAGCACACGGCTGATGGGGAGCAAAGCAGCTGAAAGCTCTGCTCCCCATCTCACCTCCATCCACTCCATCCACTCACCCACCATCCCACATCCCAAACAAACGAATTCAACTTGGGTCACTTCGACCAAACAGATTCTGCACTGTGTGTTTATCTGTCGTCTTTTGTATTTGTTTGTCCTCGAGTGTTGAGAAAGGTGCATATTAATTAGATGTATTATTATTATTAAATATATTTTTTTTCATCAGTGTGCTGTTCCTGATATTAACAACAATGAGGAGAGCACCGCTGATGATAAAACATTAAATAATGCCATTAGTTTGGAAAGGGAAGTGTTTCCACTCCACTTCCTGTTCTTCACAAAGTTAGCAGCACATGCTTAAAGAAGTCAGAGAGAGAGAGGGTGGATGGCATGAGACGGGGAGAGGGAGACAAATTTTGGGTCGAGAGGAAGGAACTGCAAGGGAGAGATAAGGAAGACAGAAAGACGAGGTGAAAGAGGAAGCAAACGTATGGGAGGAGGAGGAAGAGGAGAGGCTTGTCTTGTTAAGCACATCACGCTGTTTTTGACTGTTCCACCATCTGCACACTCGATTCCGTCTCTCTGTTCTCCTTCTTCTGCTTTTCCTCCCTCACTCCATCATCCCTCCTCCTCCTCTTCTTGTTGTTTTTGTCTCTCACCTAATTTCCTGTCTTTTCCTCTTTCAAATCCCATTCGGGACGAATTTGCATGAGTGTGTATATTTTACACTTTTTCACAGTGTTTATACTTAGAATTTTTTTTAAACTCCACTGCTGTGAAAAACCCACTTCCTCTCTCCTCCCTGTCTCTGCCTCTGTTATTTAAATGGAGAGGTGGGTTAACAGGAAGCAGAGATGATGAAATAGAAAGATGGATGAAGCCACCTGTTTGTGTTTGAGTGAGTCACTCGCTCGCTGTGTAGATACAGAGAGCGAGAACACACCCCTGAGAGCACACACTCTCTGCTTCACTGACCTACCAGCTCCAAATTTACATCCTCAGCAGCCACGATCTCAGTGTTTGTGGCGGGGCCATTTGGTATTCACACACTTTTGTTGGTAATATAACGCAGCAGAGGAGGTTATTAGAGTTTTCTCAGCCCAGGAGCGTTTATCCTCGTCTGCCTCTGGGATGGAAGCTCATTAAAACACACTTCTTCAGAACATAAATGAGGGAGGGACAGAGAACCATGTTGTCCCCCGACCCTCAGCTGGACTCAAGTTTGATATACAAGAGTTTGCACCAGGTTTCGGGTGATTAGCGCCGTGGTCGACACAGGTGAAAGACTGAGCTCGGCAGGGCGGGTTTGCAAGACTGGACTGTGAAGGAGCCTGAAATGAAGGTTCTGAATTCAAAAGGCAGTCGCTCTCTGAGGTACATTAAAGGAAATGACTTTACTATAAAACCAATGAAGACCTAGTTCCACTGCACTTCAACAATGTAATTCAGCTACGATGTTAAAAATAGGAAAATCCTCTTGGGAACGGATGAAGAGAGCAATTTATTATTGGTATTATTGGTGAGAAGCTTCTGTGGCAAAGTTCTGAAGTTTACCTGCATTTGATCTGTTTTTTACCAGAGCTCTGTGTGTGTGTGTGTGTGTGTGTGTGTGTGTGTGTGTCTGTCTGTCTGTCTGTCTGTCTGTCTGTCTGTCTTTGCGTGTCAGCCCTGCGATTGACTGGTGACCAGTCCAGGGTGAACCCCGCCTCTCGCCTGTAGTCAGCTGGGATAGGCTCCAGCTCCCCGCGACCCTGACCGATCAAGCGGTATGGAAGATGAATGGATGAATGTCAAAAAAATGAAAAAATGAGTGAGGTACAAACAGATGTTCAGATGAATGTGTGGGGATTTGTGATCGTAGGCAAAGTCAGTTTGTTACTTTGATTCCTTAAACAAATACACACAAGCACACGGACTTACACACATATCTGCACACGTAGAGTTACAGACAAACACACACACACACACTCTCTCTCTCTCCCTACAGCTTCAATTTGTTCTTATTTGTGCTTGGAGATGAGAAGGCAGGCAGAGCGATACGGATGGATGGACAGCCGCGTGGACGGCGAGGAGAGGAAAGAATGAAGGGAGGAGAGAAACGAGTTGAGGGATAAGTGTATACATTATTCATGTGAGAATAAATGCTTTGCTCGTACACGTGATGACATCACTATCCATCAGCCTGCCTGCCCTCCTCCTCCCCCCGCCAGGCACCGGCAAAGCTATGTATCTGTGTGTGTGTGTGTGTGTGTGTGTGGCTCCATCCATTTTTTTTATTTTTGGACCATCATTCTTTTTTCCATCCATCTGTCAATCACTGTCCTCCGTTGACGGTGGCACTTCTCCTTATTTCGTTTTCTTCCTTTCTTCTCTCCGTCTTTTTCTTCTTCACAGACGCAGTTATTTGCTTTCTTTGGAAAGTTTTTCTCAGTAATAAAACAGAACTAATCCAACATGGCACAGTGGCCTCACCAGCACAAAGCACACGTTATATCTGACATCAGAGCATCTCCAAACCAACTCTGTGATCGTAGATCCACTTCGTCTTTTCAGTAGCTGGCCAGATGAACGTGCCTGGAAGTTGTGGGTGGAGTTTTTTTTCTCTGTTGTGTGTAAAATGTCATAATGTTCCCACAAAGCACTGGCCTTCTGTGAATCACAGAGGACTTTAAGAAGCTCCTTTTGCAATTTTTTGCTTTATTTCATCCATTACTGACCGCTAGCTCGCCAGGCCAGTGCTGCATATCGGCTACGCTCTCTTCCCGCTTCCCAGTGGACGAAGCAAATCTTCTTGCAACTCATAAAGTGCAGTGAAGCAGATAATTGCTGGAATCAGAGAGAGAAAGAAAAAGATAGAGGATTTATTATGAAATGCTAAAAAAAAAACATCTGCAGCACCCACCCCTCCATCAGTCCATCCATTTTTTATTTTTGTCGTTTTGTTTCGTTTGGACCACATCATCTATGACACCCCCGCCATCTGCCTGTCATCACTATGTGACAGTCACTATTTATGTTTCTCCTCTCCATCATGGTAGTCCAACATCACTCCAGTTATTAAATGGAGACAGTCG
>CM028903.1:1057859-1072859 GCA_016801885.1 Toxotes chatareus | reverse complement strand
ACTGGTTCTGCTTCCAGCCCTTTTCCGTCCCTGATACTTCCTGTGTCTTTCCTCGGCGGGGTCAGATGGGAGAAGAGAAGTCATCCAAACCCAGAGATTACTCCTCCTCCTCCTCCTGCCCTCCCTCCATTTCTCACTTTCTCTGTTTCCCAGTCTCACACCACTGTCTGTTACTGCCTCTCTCTCCATCTCTCACTCTCCCAATTATCCCTCAGTTGCCTCTGAGGATCTTATGGATGCTACAGATGAAGAATTACCCTTGTTGCCAAGTTTCTCGCTAAATGTCACCTGGCATCCATACTGCTCGGCTGTCCATTACCCACACACATGCCCAGAGGAAGTTTTTAACAAGACCATCTGGCTACTGTGGTAACTCTGGGATTTTATGGTGTTTGGTGCAGGTTCATGAAACATGGAAACGCTGATGGAGGTGAAACTGAAAAAGAAGTTCTTGGTTCAGAGTCACTTCAGCCTTCATCATGTATTCACATATTTATTTTATGTGCTGTCCGTGTGGGTTGTTTGAATTAATGTCTGACCTTGCAGACAGACATTTTTCAAAGCTCCATTAATTGATGCTTTTACATTAACGATGGATCAAATGATTACGTGTGATATAAAAGGGGTCAGTGGCAGAAACAGCTCTGCAGCTCCTCTCTGGTGTTTCAGTGGTTCAGCTCATCGCACAGTCTGCAGCTCGGCTGTTTTTGTTCAGTCTCCGGGCTCTCATCGAGCAGCAGACAGTAACGTCAACTTTATAAGCTGATATACTAATCAATCAATCGATCGATCAGTCAATCAGTAGCAGGAAGGCAGCTCCAGCAGTCCCAAACATTCATTATTATTTACATTAGTATTACAGGAGCAAATACAGTTATGATAATTACACTTTAATACTGAAGCATAACATCCGCAGTGTCACAGGTGATAAATGAAATTATAAATCATTGTCAGATAGATGATGCTGTAAAGAGCTGTGTGAGTGAAGAGAATATCAGCATGATGCATGTGATTTACAGGGGGACAGATCTGGAATTCTGGGTAAAACTGGGCTGAGATGTAGGTCTCTGCTTTTTGACTTGTAAACCACTAAACCAGTGCTCACTGGGATGTCTCTGGGACTGGGAGGTAAAATAACACAGTCAGACGACAGTGGCCCTGCAGCCTGAGCATAGTCTGTGCCTGGTTCTGCCTTCAGCAGCTCAGTAAGACTCAGATCAAAGCTCAATCATTTAGGCTGGAGATGGTCAGACAAGTGAATGAACAGTTTGAGCTCTGAAACAGGGACTTTGTTCAAAACTGACTTAGTAAAAAAATGTTGTTAATATTCTTCTGACAACCTCACGGTCCTGAATGAAGCCAACATTTTAATCATTAGAGTTTTTCAGCTCAAACATTAACAACCTGCAAAACCTGACGTCATGTTCCTGTTGTGACCGATGTTCTGCCTTCAAACAACCAGTTAATGTGCAGAGAAGGTGATAAAGGGGGAGACGGGGGGAGTGTGAGGTGATGAGAGACGCGTGGTGTTATCGCTACTAATGAGCTATGACACACTGCAGTGACACCAGCAAGTGTGTGTGTGTGTGTGTGTGTGTGTGTGTGTGTGTGTGTGGGTGTGTGTGTGTGTGTGTGTGTGTGTGTGTGTGTGTGTGTGTGTGTGTGTGTGTGGGTGTGTGTGTGTGTGTGTGTGTGTGTGTGTGTGTGTGTGTGTGTGTGTGTGTGTGTGTGTGTGTGTGTGTGTGTGTGTGTGTGTGTGTGTGTGTGTGTGTGTGTGTGTGTGTGTGTGTGTGTGTGTGTGTGTGTGTGTGTGTGTGTGTGTGTGTGTGTGTGTGTGTGTGTGTGTGTGGGTGTGTGTGTGTGTGTGTGGGTGTGTGTGTGTGTGTGTGTGTGTGTGTGTGTGTGTGTGTGTGTGTGTGTGTGTGTGTGTGTGTGTGTGTGTGTGTGTGTGTGTGTGTGTGTGTGTGTGTGTGTGTGTGTGTGTGTGTGTGTGTGTGTGTGTGTGTGTGTGTGTGTGTGTGTGTGTGTGTGTGTGTGTGTGTGTGTGTGTGTGTGTGTGTGTGTGTGTGTGTGTGTGTGTGTGTGTGTGTGTGTGTGTGTGTATGTGGGTGTGTGTGTGTGTGTGTGTGTGTGTGTGTGTGTGTGTGTGTGTGTGTGTGTGTGTGTGTGGGTGTGTGTGTGTGTGTGTGTGTGCAGAGTGAAGGGACAGATTTCCAGATAGGACTGCAGACCACACACACACACACACAGCGGCAGGTTGGCAGCAGTACACAGAGGGCTGAGGATCAGTGTTTGATCCACACTGACCTTTAGTTTAGATCCAAGTCGCCTTTCCTCTCCTGCTAATCCCTCCACCTCCCTCTATCCATCGATCCATCCCTTCTCTCCTCTTCTCTTTGTTCATGCTAACATTCTCCTTCGCCTTTTATTTGTTTATTATTTCTGTATGTAAAGAAAACAAAGCATCCCGTCTCCGGGTTTGATCAGGGTGTTTCTGCTGGGAAAGTTTTCACGCTCTCAGTCCAAAATTAAGATTCTCCTGTATTTGTAATGTTGTTCCTCTCATTACATGTGTAAGGAAGTAAACAAATTAGGCTCAGTTAAGTTGTTTGAATTGTCCGAGTATGAGAGCTTCAGTGTGTAAGAGCCCGGTGCTGAAGTGGGGGAGTGTGGGGGAGTGGGGGAGTGTGGGGGCTGCACAATATATTCAGAATTCTGACCGCCTGGAGGAAGACGCTGTTTTGCTTCCTGCTTGTGGGTTTCGATTCCTGCATCTCCTCCCATATGGCGGGAGGGAAAACAGGCTGTTGGACGGGTGGTGGCGTCTGGCGTTGGTGGTGTGTCTTCAGTGGGAGGGGGGCGGGGCATTGATCAGAACCGACCCGCTCACAGTGCTGCCATCGATGCTCAGAGGAGGGTGATGTTGAGACTGGGCTCTCCTGCTCCACCTGCAGCAGCGCGGGGTCATCACCGGTGTTATTCTGTTGCACCCATAATTCTTGGCTGCCTGACAGATGATTCGGTCTTTGGTCCCGTTCTGTAAAAACGACACTTGGTGATGTTTTCAATTGATTTTTGATCGCAAGGATTTTATTTTCTCTTTGGCAGGAAAACATGTTACAAAGCCACGTTGGCCTGTTTAACATAAAATCACTAACCTTGCCTTTAACAACCCACAATGCAACATCCTATTAATGAAACAGGCACAACAACAAAATGAAATTCCAAATGAAAGAGTGAGGAAAACACTGATGAAGCTTATGTTCAGGACAGTTCAGTAATTATTATTATCTTAAGCTCAGTGTTTCACCTGCAGGATGTTTTCTTTTAATCATGTAAATGCATTCCTCCTAATACTCTAAATGAAATCACAGAGAAGGTTTGTTTCACTGAGGAGCATCTCCTCACTGCAGTCACAAACACAAACTGATCACGAACTGATCACGAACTGATCACGAACTGATCACAAACTGATCACAAACTGATCACAGACAGCCAGAACTCTGTCCTCTGGAACGTGTGCAGCCTCTTTACTCCTCCAGAAGGCACAGTCTAAGCCCAGGGATCAGCCATCAGCACTGTCCACCACACAGCCCCCGGCTCCATCTAATCACTGGAACTCTACTGAGTCAGTGTAGCCCTGGGGCCAGACTACGTTACACCGCTCCACTTACACTGACTGAAGAGAGCTGGCTGATTGTGTGTGTGTGTGTGTGTGAAGCTAATGTTAATGAGTGTGGGTGAATAGATGTGAATCATCACAGGCTTCATGTAGTGCGCTGATAAATGCAGGTTTTCTCGCTGCATCACAAACACGACAGGAAGCTGCAAAAACAACAAAATCAGAAAAGGAAGTTTTGGTCCAACGTGACTGTTGGACACAGAGCACTTGCATCAGCAGCACAGATCAGAAACCAAGGAGGCCAATCAGGCCTGTTTCTCACAGCGACTTCTCACTGACTGAGAATTTATGAGAAATTCTTTTATCTACAGTCAGACTTTTCTCTTAATGTGATCAGTGCACAGTCTGTTTCTGGTCTCATCCCATCTGTGGAACTCTGATGGGAACCAATCAGAGTCATCGAACGTTCAGCTGGAAGTTTACCTGCTGACAGAGCAGGTCCAGAACCCTGCATGACCTCATTCATTTCAAAATAAATGCTTAACTACATCTTCTTCACTTTAACTTCTGACTGTACATCTGCTGCTCGCACTTGAAAAGATTGGAGACAGAGAGAGAGGAGGGAGAAATAGATGGTACAAGTGAAAGAAAAACAAATAGACTTGAAGTGAGGTTGACCCCAGCACCAACACCAGCTAACCCCTTTTAGCTCGGCCAAAAGGAGCCAGAGAAGCCTGCTCATGCGTCTGGCCTTTGTCTCTGCCTCTCTGCACAAACATGCATTCAGAGACACACAGCAGACCCGAGTGCACCTCCATTAGTTCTCCAAGCCTCATCTGTTCAGTCAGGGTGATAGTTCCATTACAGGCCGACCCCTGCAGTCTGAGGCAGATGGATACTGAGCAGCCACAGCTCCTCTGACACTCAGAGAATTCTTGTAACTAACATTTTAGATTCTGGTAACAATCCAGATCTGGTAGAAGAATCCACATTACACACTATTGTACAGTTTTACTGTTTGCTGTTATTTGCTTTATCAGACTACTTCCTTTTTTTATTAGAAGAGCCAGACAGACGTGTAGGATTGTTGCTCTCTGCCATTCCAGTGATTTGTTTGTTTTACAGTTTCATCATGTCGTTAAATGTACTCTTGAAAAAGAACCTGACATCAGTGGCTCAGTGGAGATATTTCTCAGATACTTCCCCAGTGGTTTGCTTAATTTGATTATTTGCAAATTTGTTTGAGAATTTTGTAGAATATCAGTAAAAATGGGGTCTGACATTATCAGCTGATTTTGTGTGCTTGTCATGTTGAGGAGCGTTGTGTCAAAGTGAGTCTGTCCCTTTTCATCAAGTGAAATTCACCAGTGTCAGTGTCTTTTGGGTGGAACATGACTTATGTGTTTAAGTCCTGAGACACAGTTATGGATCAATTAAAGCCTGAAATCTCAAGGACAGTTACAGCAAAAGAGAACAGATCGATAAGTAAAGGGGAGATGGCAAACACAAGGGTTTTCTCACTGCCTCACTTCAGCTCCTCAGCTGTTCCAGTCTGGAGGAGAAAGGTTTCTTCACATTTATCGACTGGTCTCTTCTCAATTCCAGAGCTGATGTGAATTCTTGTAGAGAAGCTTCTGTGGAGGGAGGACGTCACAGAGTAGAAATGAATGTTTGGTCCATCCATGTTTAAAGCTCATCCTCTGTGGACAAAGGAGACGGCACTGCAGTTTACAACAGACACATTCCAACCATCAGTCCACAACACCACGAGAGCATTTCAAAGAAAGCAGTAAGACTGAGACCTGGTAAGGTGATAACACAGAACACAATGAAACGGCTTTGGGCGGCTCATATCATACTGATAACCAACATCTTTCTCTTAATACTTCACTCACATATCTGAGATTGTTCTTAGGTTTCCACAGGGATATTTTGATGCTGGCAGTTTGACTCATGCTTTCTTTTAGTCTCTGGAAAGTAGTGCCGTCCTGACGGGAGCTGAGATGCTGCACAGTGCAGAAAGAGAAAAAAGACACGAGCAACACGAGTCAGAGCAGCTTTGATACATTTCAGACAGTCAGGGCTGCATTTCAGCTGCGTATGTCCCCGTGTGGGGTCATGCCAATCAATGCCCCACTGCCCCAGAGCGTTTAGGGACACCTGAGGATGCCGGGGCAACAAAAACAGACAGAGAGTCTCAGGCAGTGAGACAGATACAAAGAGCGAGGTCAGATTAAATGAGCTGGTAACAGGTGCAGAGGTGAGCTGCATCTATTGAACGTCTGTGATAGAGCGAAGCCTGGGGTGAAGACAGATCCAGTGAGACAGAGAGGAAGAGTCCCCCCCGCCTCTCCTGCTTCATCCACTTTACCCTCCTACATTAATCACGGCCTGGTCAGGGGGGTTTAGGGTTCACTCTGAGCCGGGGGCAGGGTTGGGGTGGGGATTTAGACGAGAGGTCAACAGTTCAAAGCCCCGCTGCAGCAGGGAAAACCAGCCAAAGCTGCTCTGTCTTAGTAAATTATGCTGAAGTGCCCCTGAGCAAGGTGCTTAACCTCTGTCTGCTCCAGCAGAGCCGCCCTGTGAGGAGCAGGAAGCTGGGGCTGGATGGGGCAGTGTTATCTTTACCCCCCTCCCACAGTTCCCCCCTTATTCAGGGTGACTTACACTGAGCGCCTGGTAGAAAGATCCAGCATTTACAAAAGGCTGATGTCAGAAAACCAAAGCAGCAGCTACCACAGGTAAGAGAACGCTCCGTGTCTGTCAGTACACCTGTGTGTCTGTTTCCAGTAACCACAGGTGGGTGATGACATAAACACACAGAGAACTCAGACCAGTGAGCAAAGTCAGCGAGCTTTCTGTCCCACAGCCTCCTCATGAAGAGTTCAGCTCACTTCTTCATCTTATCCTCACAGAATTAGTTTATAAAGATACTGGGACTGTGTTGAGTCATCATTTCATCATCTGTGTTTAAGATTCAAAGAGCTGCGTGAAATGAGAAGAATGCAGTCTTATAAATTATTTTCTGTCTATATGACAGTATTGTGCTCCATTGAATTGGTTAAGCTCTGCCTGCCTTTTCATATTATTTTGAAAGAAAATGCTAGAATGTCGTATTTGGCCCATGGGGAGAGACTATAATAAAGCAACATTCAAAGACAAATCCTGACTGTGAGGCTCGAGACAAAGTGAACACTGTAAAAGATTCAGATCTGAGGAGAAAAAGCTTTTATTTCTACGTGTTATTTAATCCTCCCAAGCAGCGGGATGTGTCTCTGACAGAGAGCAGGGTCACGGCACTTTCAACAGGCAGACTCCTCACAGTGTTTGTGTTATGGGCTTTTCTTTATTTGTGGCTACAACATCTTGTTTTTATGCATGGCAGGATATAAAAGCAACACAGCATCCATGGTTTGAGCTAAACTGGGCAAGAAAAGTGATTAAAGGTACTTTAAAGTGACAGGGACTGCGGGCGATGACGATGAGCAGGAATAGCATAAAGCTGGAAGTGAACACACAGTTATACTAAACTCATATAACTGTCAGTGGAGAATCCACTGAAAATGAAAAGTTTCATTTTGCTCCAAAGTCCAGAGCAACTCCCAGACAGAGCAGAGTGGTCATCAGAGCTGAGGTTGTTCTTTGAACTCACAGCTAACGACCATGACGTGAGAGGACAGCGCAGAAAAATGTTCAAACACCACTGACAACTGGTTTCCAGTTTGATGCCCCCAGTTCACTCTGGAGATGCAGGTGGAGGAGGAGACACTCAGAGTGAATTCACATTTTATCTCAGGTTGTTCATTCATACTTTGTATGTAGCTTTGTATGATGGTTGTGTTCATTCTAAATCCTACGAAAACATGAGATGTATTTAAACACATTAATGTTGTACCCAGAGTCCACACTGTAGACCCTGAAACAAACAGCCACATGAGTTAATGAGCTGAACTCTCCTGCCTGATTGCACCTGCACGTTACACAGGCTTGATTTGACAGTGGAGATGATTATGTAAACCTTCTTCAGGCTTATCTGAACCACAATCTGTGGAGTAAAGCTTTGAAACCTGCTGAGCAAACACATGAAAACAGTCTCATTTTTAAATCACAGACTTCACTTCTCAGCTCTGCTGTTCAACAGATCCGCCGTTTCCTTTTCTTTTATCGAGGCTGCTCTTCCTCCTCTTCCTCCTCCTCTCCTTTAACAATCACACACTGAACCACCACACCCTCACACACCACTGCACATATAACCTCACCCGTTATCTCATACCATCACAGACACTGTGTAAACCCACACACACCGGGCCCATCTGTTCCAGCCACACCTACACCCACCCTTCCACTTCCTCACCTAATATTCTCACCACCCTGCCCCGCTGATAGCATCTCTGTCTCCTGCAGAGGAAAACGTCTCTGTCCTCTGCTTCCTTATCACAGGAACAATGCAGCGGAGTTCAGTGGCACGGCTGCCTTATCAGCAGCACACTGCACAAAAGGCAATACAATGCCACACATCGGCGCGCACACTCGTAATATGGCTCATTCAGCTCCGGTGAATCAAACTGCTTTAACAATCCTGCCTCTCAGGGATGTATTGATGATTGTATACAACTCTGGGTTTTATTTGTGTGTCTGCTGCCTGTCGATGTGTCTGCCTCAGAACAAGGCACTTAACCCCCGGCGGTAAACTATAAAGTCAACAAAACCTTTACACAGGAGTCATTGGATTCTGCATTCAGTCCTGTGTAATGCTCATCAGACTGACGTGTTAAATGGTGACAGTGGTTTTTCTCCTCTCTGTCAATGTGCCTCTCAGTAAAGCACTTTGAGTCGCTGCAGAATCACAGAGAAAAGCCGTCTTACTGAAGTCGCCAGCGTGAAGCAGTGTTCAGCCGCTGGAAAGGCAGAAATCCATCGCACAACATTCAGGATTAGTAGGTAACAGTGCGCACACAAACAGGAGCAGAGCAGAGTGAAACACAGCCACAGCAGAGGTTTCGTACCTTTTCTGATTTGCTGACAGACGCGTGTTAAAATCACGTCTGGACAATTCAAACAGGAGATAAAGGATGATCCTGCTGTCGGGGAGGGGTGTGACCCCTGTGGGGGTGTGTGTTACTGAAAGCTGTGTCAGACCTGTGGCACACTCTCTGATCTATCCTCTGTTTCACAGTGTCCAGTGTCAGTGTGGCTGTATGCCCCACACTGACAGGTGTACACTGTGTGTGCAGTCAGGAAACACTGTGCCACTGAAAAAGACTCAAACCGGATTCACAGAATGAAGGTGGAACTGGAGCCAGATGTTTGTTTGAAGGTGGTCTCCACTCTGCCGTCTCAGTGTCTGAGGGTCCTGTCACAGCTGGAGTTTGGGCCGTTGGGTCTGAATGTTTGTGTTTACACTGGTTTATGAAAAACAGATCCAGAGCAGGTATGAGATGATTCAGCTCCATGCTGACACGCTTCTGTTTAAACTCCTCTACATTTTCTCAATGATCAGGAAAAACCCCGCTCTCACATGCACGTCACCATGGTTACCAAATGATCTTGCATAAATTTAAATGCTGATTGCACAGATTGCCCATATGATTGCTGTCTCGACAGTTCCTGAGATAAGAAGATGAAATTAATGTTAGTTAAATTAAAATTAAAGCTTAAACTCATCTGCAGCCAAATCCTGTGGCTGTTCTGCTTCAACTCCACACCTGAAACAAACCACACGAGAGTCAGACTGTTGAGGTGAGAAAGCTCCAAACAGATCCAACCACCTGTGGGCAACATGAACCTTCAGCATTTCAAACCGAAAAATGTTTGTTATTAGTAAATGACAGTGATTATTCACACTGCATGTGCTCAGTACAACCACTGCTACTTGCTAATGTACCTCACATCTTGCTGTATAAGAGAACAGCTTGTGTTTCCTGTTGATTCCAAGGTTAACCAGCCTGTTCAGCCCTGCATTACACCTGATACACCCTGTGGAATTGCTTCATCGCTGCAGAACAGGTGTATGTGTGTGTTTCAGCCTGTGTGAACGTCTTGGGAGGAAGCTCACTAAAAGATCAATTTCCCCAATTCTGTAAAGGGCGTAGGAGGTGAGTCCTGCTCTCGCCGTTGTTCGCTTCTCTTGGTTTCCCCAGAGGAAGCAGTTAGAGATGAGCCACTGAAATCCCGTCGATACCCCTCGCTCCAAACCAGCACGGGAAGCTTCAGGGAGAAGACGAGACACGGCGAGCAGCTCAGGGTGCAGCGCGTTAAAAACTGTAAACCAACACACACCTGCAGATTTTTACAGAGGGAAGGCAGCAGAGCGAGCAGCAACACAGGTCACCGATCACACACACATCACATATCACACACACAGACACATATCACACACACACACATATCACACACACACACACATATCACACACACATCACACACAGACACATATCCCACACACATCACACACAGACACACACAACACATATCACACACACACATCCTGTCGGAGGCTGCAGTGCATTTCTGAAGTAATAAAACGAGGCAGCCCATCGGTCAGCTTATCCAGACGGCACTGTATGGACAGAAATAAACCAGGGCCAATGAAACTGCTGAGCACCAGCCACACACTTCTAATATGAATGTGTGTGTGTGTGTGTGTGTGTGTTTTGACCCCAGTAGTGCTGCAGTAGTTTCAAAGTGCAATTACCTGCTAAGATATTTCTGTGGTTTTGAAAAACCCTCTGATGGTAAAGCCCATCTCCAACCATGTAAAGATGTAGCCCATCAGAATGTGCAGTGTGTGTGTGTGTGTGTGTGTGTGTGTGTGTGTGTGTGCAGGCAAAATTGATGTTTCTCGAGGGAATAGCAATTTCTCTCTTCTCTGGCGAGTTGGGAGAAGGCCAGCTGTGATTGGTTTTTCCTCCACATCCCTTCATCATAATAACAACTTGATTCTGCTGTCTCTAACACACACACACACACACACACACACACACACACAGCCACGTGCTGTATTACAAACTCCTGTTTTATCACTCTTTAAACACACACACACCAACCCATTGCTTCACCCTTCATCTTCTTTCCCCTTTTTGCTTTTTTCTTTGCCTCGTTTTGTCATTTTAATTCTCTCTCCACGTCCTCTTCTCCTCTCCCTCTTCATCCATCCTTCTCTTTATCTCCACTCAGCTTCAGCTTTTATTTTCTTATCTCATTTTCTCTCCCTCTCCTCCTCCCTTTCTTTTCCTTTCTTCTCCTCTTTTTATCTCTTCCCTCTCCTTTTCTCTTCTCCCTCCCTGTGTCCTCTGCTTCCACCTGAGGCTTTCCACCTCCTGCTGATTCATTAAGGAGAAATCCAACTTATTAACATATTGGTTCACATGAGGTTTTAGGCTTGTTCCCACTTACAAAAACATTTGTCTAATGACTCTTTTCTTCCTTTTCATCTCATCGCTCTGATGATTTTTCTCCCAGTGTTCATTTCCCCTTTGTTTTCACTTTCACTTCTTCTCCATCTCTTTCCCCCTTTCCTCATTTCTTCTTTTTAACCTGTCACCTCTTTCTCTCCCTTTCTCTGTTATTTCAGCATCCCTCTTTGCCTTTCTTTCCTTTTCTTCTTGTTTAGTCCTTTCATCTCCTCTCAGCTGTTTAATCCTCCTGCTCGTGTTTAGTCTTCTTTCCTCCATCTCTCCTCTTTCCCCGTGTGCATCTCCACCTGCAGCACTGAGCCTCCTGCTGCATCTCGAAGCGTTGATTCATCGCACAGTTATTTATTAAAAAGCTGATTGTGGTATTAAAGATTGATTGTACTATTAAAGTTGTGTTTACAGGCCAGACAGCCCCCGAGAGCATTTCTCTCTGCCTGGCTGTTTATTTATCCATCGACAACAGGAGCACGTCTGGGAAACAAAGAGGTTTTTCTTTGTTTTCACTGTTTTTGCTTCGCTCATCAGCTTCACTGATCAGAGCTCCTGCCACGCGCTCACCAGGGGGGTGTTAACCAACGCTTTATCCATAACTATGCAACAAGTCATTATGGTTTTACTGTCTTTCTTCAAGGACAATCTGACAGGACTCACGATGGTTTGTTCGTGTTGATGAAGAAGAAATGTGCAGAAACATGGAGGATGATTACACGCGTGTCAGGTCAGTGATGCATTCTTTTCCTGTGACGTCTCTTTGACAGAATCAGTTTTACAGTTTAGCCCGTTCACAACATTGTACATACCATAAGCTGACAGTATATTAGCTGGCATCCAGTGGAAGGACATCATAAAACCTCATCTCACCTGTAGGTGCTTTCATCTTGGCCTCAGGGTTACACCTCTGCTTTCCGCCGATGATGCGACTCTGCTGGCTTCATTGACCTGTGACCCAGTGAAGCAGCTGAGGTGAGAGTCAACACCTCAGGGCCTGACGCCAAGGTACACTTACAGGCAGAAATCAGATGAGAGACCTGCACACTGTACCGACAGCTCCCAGCAGGTTTAGTATAGAGATCTTTGTCTGTTTGAGCTGACAATATACAGTATGTACAAACATCCGAATAATTAAAAAACGATTTACTGCCAGATTAAAACAGAGCTGGGCCTGAAATCAGGGTCTGAAAACAGCTCTGAATGCTTGCACCTGCTCAACTCACCCCATGCTTACCTCAGAAGATGGTATGTTCCAGTGCAGGTGTGGCTGACGAGGTAAATGGGAGTCACTCGTCTGTCGTGACGACACAGAGAAGGTGGCAGCCTGTTCCATTTATCCCACTGTGATGCTGTGGGTTTCACTAACTGATTTTTACCCCAGGTTTAACACAGATTGTTGGGCCACAGGGAAGTTAAAGCTTCAGACTCAGCCTCGGTGCTGCTGGGTTTAAAGATCACTGGAGTGTTAACAGAACTTCTACTCTTGTGGGATAATACAAAATTAAATTCCAGATATTCTGTGGGGGTGAATCAAATTAGGAAATCTGCCCATCTGCTCTGTCTAAAACCCAATTTTTCTTCTTGTCCTGGATACGACGCTGACTGAAGGCAAAGATGACTTTCACTGTGACTCAAAGGGGCAAATGAGGGTTACAAGGCTTTCTCTGATGGAGAATGCCTTCTGGAGCACAGCTGAACAGTAATCTGTGTGGCAGATGCACCAGAGAAGCACACAAGTCATAAAAACAAGGCATCTGCCAGAGGCCTTGTACTGAATCACTGAACTAAATGAAAAATTTATTAATAAGTGAGAATTCGCTTGCTAGTGCAATCTGCGTGGATGAAGTCAAAGAGATGAATGAGCGGCATCCAGTGCTTCCTTCAATGTGCCCTTGCAGTATTATTACTTGGGGATTTAGCTGATGATGTCCTCATCCTGAGTGACTTGTAATGAATGAGCAAGTAGGTGTGGAGAGTCTCACTGACGAGGCGAGGCTTTCCTCATCAGAAAACTGACAGGATCCATCGTTTGTTCAAACAATGACCTGTTTACAACAAGTCCTCCAAACCGAGCTGCAATTTCAGCGTGTGCCCAAAACGACCCACATTACTGCTCCAAGGATGACTCATAGGGTTCCTCTGTACAGCTGCCATATCAACATGTCTGTTGCCATAGTACGTTTCCATTGAAAGACATCACTTTGTGTTTAAGCATAAGACACAGACACAGAGATGCTCACAAGTCATAAAACCAGGTTATTCCCAAAGACCTGAATCATCACAGTAAATCACAAGTTTGTTAATATGCCAAAGAAGTGTGGGAGACTCTCTCTGAGTCGAAGTGGAAGGATTCTTGATTGGAAAAGAAAACAGATAAAGGCATCTGTAAAAATTCTACTAAACACTGATGAACTGATTGACTGGTTCAACGAACGGAGAGAAGACTCCTGAGATGTTTAAAGACATATGTATGCATATTTTAATCTCCTGACTGTAGCTGCTACAGGAACATATGATGAGTGAAGCAGCATCAAACAGCATTAGCATGGAGGAGAAGTCTGCTCCACTGAGAGGAAAATAAATCAGCACAATATGAAAATTCTGAAATCCAATTATTTCAGGATTGTTTCATGTTCCTGCCTCATGCTACCTGTTGCAGACTCACTGATTACTGATGCTGCTTTCAGAGCCAGCGGGGCAAAATCATTAGGAATAATTCATTCATTTATGTCATCAGTAAAACACACTGTACAAAGCCACAGTTCACGGTCTGGGCTGATTGTTCTGCCAGAAAAAAACAGGCCACCCCTTAGGAATGATTGGGTCGTGGTGGCTGCTGAGTTGTGTTTCTGTGTGTGTGCATGCAGGGAAATGTCTACTTGGATTTTTTTAGCATGTTGAATAAGACACAGAATAACCCGAGAGAAACGCCTGAGTTGTATTTTAGTGGCACTGCAGGAACGGCAGAGAGAGGATTGGTTATAAATTGGGTACAGATGTCCACGCTTGACACGGAGTGAGTCACGATGACGTTGGTGAGTCACGATGACCCCAACATTATGTGACTCCTTTAATGGTTGAGTCATTAATTTTGCCACACTTATTCAGCACAGGTTGTACAACAGCACTGCACGCACCTGTCAGGGCCATGTGACCCTGTCACCCAGAAATACAACTGAACCGCAGCAGAGATACACAGTGTGAGCAGATCGTGTCTTTAACAAGGTAAATGTTTTGTTGATGTTTTGTTTCTGTTCTGAAAAAGGCTGCAGGACATTTCAAATGATCTGTGACCAACAGTGAAACTAAAACACCATATGAACTAAATGATATAACTTATTCAAAGGCAGAGCTGGAGCAGTAATGTTTATTTGTCTGAATGACACCTAGGCTGTAAAATAATGTCACGTTTGGAAAGCTCTTATTTTGACAGTGTCATAGTTTATGAAAACTTAAAAGTCAAACTGTTGAAACACAAACATAACAAGCAGCCTGGGCGTTGCAGTGTCTACCAGCAGGACATCCTGCTTCTCACTGCTGCTGTAACACAGTGTCACAGTTCACGTTCTGAGGCAGGAGACCAGAGGTGTTGTTTCACACCATCTGGCTCTCAGTCAGGAGGCAAACCGGTTGATTAAAGGACACAATTAACATAGGACAGGTTTGGTCAAGTCCCCCAGCAGGGATCAAAGGATGGGCCCGGTCAATCACACGCTCACACTGGGGAGCTGCCTCGTGCAGTCGCTGAAGGACTCACCGAGCAGACCTGAGTCGTGACGGAGCTGGAAACCACGATGTATTTTAATCACTGCAGAAACTGCTCAGGAGCTTCCTCTGATGTCCAAGTAATGAGGAGAAAACAATGCAAACAGACATCAACAACAACATGATCCAGGAACAGCAAATTAAAACATCTCAGTTGCATTGAAGCTGACTGGCTGTGTAGCCGACCACGGCTTTCTGTCCCTGACA
>CM028903.1:1037859-1052859 GCA_016801885.1 Toxotes chatareus | reverse complement strand
ACCAGTGCAGATGTGTAGAACATCTGCCCCCTTTATGAGCAGAGCAGCGGCGTGCTGGACAGCAGAGGCCTGTGGTTGGTTGGTTGGACTGTGGACGCTCTGAGGTGTGAATGTGTGGAGCTCTGTGAATACAAAGCAGGGGACTGCTGCAAGAGAGCATTCACGCTCAGTCAGAGCTCCACAGGACGAATGAAAGGACGGAGAGTTTGATTGCACTCTCGCAGGTAGACCAGGAGGACTGCTGCCCAGCAAGGTGAGCAGCATATCTGTAAGCTAACACATCACTTACTGTTGCTGCTGACATCAAACCTGGAGAAGACATATGTACACCGACCTGTAAGAGTGTGTCCCCATTGCATTCTTACAAAACCCAAACTCAATTTCACCTCTGTCCCTAAAGAAAATCCTGAACCCTCCATCAGTCCTTTGACACACGTCCTTGCTTTCTAGCCATGTGAAGCCACATCAGGCATCCGTGGCAAAGCTCAAACCCACCAACACTCATCACTTTCCAGAAATGGTCTTTGACAAATTGAGGACCGGCCAACATGTTCCTCATTTTTCAGAAATGTCCTTTGATGAATGACCATTCAAAATGTCCTCACTAACCACTTCCCAAAAATGTCCTTTGGCAAAGTAAGAACAGGCTAATGTGTCATCACTTACCACAACCTCTTTGATGAAGCAAGGATCAGACAAAACATTGCCACTTTTCACAGATGTCCTTCCATGAATTGAGGTCATTTCACTGTCCAGCCATCCCCTGTCATAATGATACGGGCACTCACCCTGAGAGAGAGAGAGGGAGAGGGAGGGAGGGGGGAGCTAAGAGCTCCCCCAGCAGCACCACATCTCGTTGGATCCATCAGCAGACGAGTGAAACAGCAGAGTAACTGGACGTCACAGTTCCCCTGCTGCTGCTCTTCTTCACTTTTGTTTTAAAAGTCATCAGACGTAAACGTGACAAATGCTGTTTGTCCCACAGTTTGAGAACCACTGACTTAGACACAGCTTTACTTTGAGTCAAGTGTCCAAATGACCATGGTTAAGGTCACAGTATTTTCCATAAGCCCAAATTACAGAGGGCCCCTAAACGTCTCCTGGGCAGGCTAGCTGTGGATGCTCTCTGAGCAGCTGAACAGCCCTTTTTCAATCACTGCTCATATCACATCCTACAGGTCCTGAGAGAGAGACAGAGACAGAGAGAGAGAGAGACATGAAAAATAAAGAGAGGACGATGCAGATAATGAGAAACTCTGAGTGAAGTCAGAGACAGAAAGAATGAGAGATGAAGAGGGAGGGAGAGGCCAGATTAGTGAAGCATATCTCCAGACCAGCATAATTATCCATCATCCTCCTCTGTAATACTTCTCTTATCGCCCGGTTCTTTAGAGAGAGGAGGTTTGGAAACTTTGGAAACTGATCTGCACGTCTTGTTTTTCTCTTCTCCACTTCCCGGCTCTCATTGCAGCAGGTCAGGAGGGTGGAAGGATGGATGGAAGGTGGGGGAGGAATTAGAAAGGGAGACAAGAGAAATGGGTGTGAACAGGGTAGAAATAAAAGGAGGACAAAGAGGAGAAACTGAGGCCAAATATTCTCAGGATGGAGGGATGAGGATACACAAAGAAGGAGAGAGACAAAAGGAGTCAAGAAACATAAAGAGAATGGAGAGTCATATGGAGAGGCAGCAGTGATGGTCTGATGGAGAGAAAGGGTAAAAATAGAGGAAGGACAGAAAGGGGTGTGACTTAGACCATGCAAGAGACAAAGGAACGTGAGAGACAGAAAAAGAACGAGGGATGGAGGGATAGGAGTGATACAAAATGGATGAGGTTATAATGTTACAGCTGTAGCAGTTAGTGTTTTCCATTATTCATGGAGTGGTTGAGTAAGATTGAGGTTTTCGTGTACACTGATTCTAGTCAAGTGGGTTTAAAATTGTTTCCCTTCGCACCCACGTCTCCAAAATTGAAAATTTTTATTCCAACATATGGGGCATTCATCTTTTATCCAAATACAGCTGCTCCATCTTCTATCCTCTAAGCAAACGAATGGACAGGTTATTTGCTTTTCCCTTTATATTTTACTTTTTGTGCCAGAGATGATTTGAATTTTGCCAGAGCAGGTAGAGATGCAGATTAAATTCCAGTGGTTTCCCTCCTCCTCCATTGTTTCTGTCAGCAGCTGTTGTGCAGACCAAACAGGGAAACCAGAGGAACCACGTGTTGAAGCCGATATCTCACCATCATTTCACAGCAGCCTTTCTTTTTCCCATCACACCGACCCGGTGCCCAGCGCTGATGCTGACCGCTTCAAATGCTGAACTGCTGTTTTAGCAAAGACTTCCCTGTTCTGCTCTGTAGCTTATTCACCTTTCATACAGAATTACATTCTATAAAAGGCAAACACTTGACAACGTCTTCTGTCTGTACGCTGCATCTGGTGCATGTTGGCACCAAATCACACAACAACTTAAACAGTGGACTCACAGGAAGTGGCCGCTCACGGCTCTGAGAGGGAGCAGCTGAGAGGAAATCAGAGTAGCTGCAGACTTTCTCTGCGTTCTGCTTCTTTTTCACATTGTAGAAAGTCACTTCAATTTATCTTAATATGAAAGATATCACATAGTGGAGCTTATTATAATCATAAGCAATTATAATGCAGTCACACCATGTTTGACCACGCTCACGAGAACGTATGATGCTCGCTGACGCATCGTATCAGCACTGAACCATTCGACTTAAACTGAATCATAAGCACAAGCATCTCATGAATGTTAATGACTTGTTATCGCTCAGAGATTATTTATTAAAGTCACTACTGACTAAAGTGAAATGTTTAATAACAGCTCATTAATAAACCAAATAACAAAACTGCTTTATGTTAAACTGAAATAAATTCTGGATCATTCAGGATTTAAGATGATGCAACATTCAGGAGATTATAACTAATAATTTTAATAATTGTTGTTTAAAACACATTTTTAAAAAATCAGACTAAAACCCAAACCATGATGTTTTGTTGATTTAGATTTGCTTTTTCAGTCCCAGCGACGGACCTTTCATTTGATGACAATATTGTTTTACTGTTGTGCTATATTTTTAAAGAGCGCCCCTCTGATTCAGCACTGTGCTCCTGTAACACTGCCGGACTCTCCATGGACCTTCGGGCCCAGCTGATGCTGTCTCAGGTCACATCACTGACAGTGGTGCCATTACTCCCCAGCACCTGCAAACTGAGCTGGAGTTCCCCTTTAATTCTAACAGAGGAGAGCAACAGGACATGTGAGGGGAAAAATGGGAACAAAATGGGTTCACAGGGACCCGGCCACATTTGGACCCAGGCTCTGCAGCTACAAGCCGACTTCTGTAACATCTGGGCTGCTGTCTCCCCACCGTCCGTGCCTGCAGGGACTCGGGGCGATGACAGCAGCGTATCGTAGCTGGTGGCTTCATACAAAATTAGAATTCTCCTGTCAGAGACCATCAGATGTTGTTCCAGAGTAATTTGGGAGGCCATTTAAATTTTCTGGCTGTCTTTAAGGCATTTCTGCTTCATTAGATATCTTAGTGAAAAACACTGCACAGACAACAAGGAGCAGAAAGGAGATGACAGGCTACTGAGGTCAGGAGTCCAGTGAGACACGATTTGCACTGCGCTGAACAAGCTCACAGTTTGATTGCATGACAAAGATATTGTTGTTTGAAACTCCACATTCAAATAGTTTTAGTGAGAGTCCCATTATGCAAACCTTTATTTCCCATTTGTCCTCCTGGCCTGCTTGTACCACGCAGCCTGAATGCAGGTTGATTATATTTCCATTCAGCCTGTTCTGTGTCCTCCCTATCCACCACACCGGCCTGTGTTCTTCCTGTACAATAGTTTGTTTTTTCCATAATTCATGAGTTGCTTGTATTATATTGAGGTTTTCATGAACTCAGATACTTGAATGAAGCAGCTGTTAAATTTTTAAGCCCAGGGCTCAAACTGAATGGAATCATTCTCACTCTGTCAGACGAATTCAATACAATATTGTTGTGTTGTCATGTTAGAACTCGATAGAAAACAGATTCCTGATGCATTTTGGCCCATTGTTGAAGAAATACTGTGCTGGAACAAATGTACCTCAGCTTAACCATGACTCACCAGATTATTTTACATCACTGGGTTCATCACATTTCTTCATGAATCACAACATCTGACCAGGATAAGAAAGGAACAGGTCAAATGACGTATTGAAGTGATAGATAATAAATAATAAGACTGAAAGTTGAAACTCCTTCCGGCCATGTTCAGCTGCTGAGAGTGACCTCTGATTTTCTGCAAACACAAAACTCCACGGTTCATTAAAGAAATGCTCAGACCAGAAAGCTTTTTCCTGTGTGGCGGGATCATCTGGGAGGCCAGCAGGAAGCTTTTAATGAAGAAGGCAGAGAGACGTTGTTTAGACACTGATAGCATCTGTATGAGATGATTTCTCAGAGGGCGACTGATCACATGGAACTTACTTTATCACTTTAGCCAAATTAAAAATTCGATGAAGTGCAGAACTTTGTATTAAGTATTGTCCTAAGAGCAAATGACTTGAACATGGTTCATTAGAGAAATGGTGGAAAAATAATTATATTACTGTGTATCAGTTAT
The DNA here is from genome assembly GCA_016801885.1 of Toxotes chatareus. Classification (NCBI taxonomy): domain Eukaryota; kingdom Metazoa; phylum Chordata; class Actinopteri; family Toxotidae; genus Toxotes; species Toxotes chatareus. The sequence continues at coordinate 1,048,215 of CM028903.1, read as the reverse complement.
GTTTTCATTGCCTTGTGAATATTAAACTGTGTCTGTGTTTGGTCACATGACAGGTTCATGGAGCAGGCACCAAATTTAATCTCCTGATTTGTGCACACGGACGTGAATCTTCCACGACGTACAGCAAACTAATGTTTTTCAGTTGGAAACTGAGATTCTAAGATAACCCTCCACATCTGGATTAACCTCTGCATTCTCTCCCCCATCGTACGGTTCATGAAGTTACACAGGTAAGATGTTTCTGTTGTGTCTGATTTGCATTAGAGTTAATCATTTGATGGGAATCATCGGATTTATTTTGAATTCTGTTAAATTATAGTTAAAGATTGTTGAGGCTTTCATTTCAACCAAGCAGCCCAGCGGGTCCCAGCAGGTCCCAGCGGGTCCCAGTGGGTCCCAGCGGGTCACCTCCCTGCTCAGCTGTTCCTTTTATCAGTGAAATCAGCTGCTGCAGTGTTTTTATGAAAATTCTGTTCTCCTGAGACTTTCTCTGAGAAGGTTTACTGTTCAATACCAAATCATCAGCCTCAAAAATCTTCCCATATGGGGTCTAGGATTAAACCTGATCCGTGTGTGTGTGTGTGTGTGTTGGGGGTATCTGTGGGGGGGCATTGACATCCACTAGCCTTGCATCATATTTTCAATCTATCATTTCTACTCTTTGTGGTGACATGTGTGCATGTAGGTCAGAGATTATTCTGTGTGTGTGTGTGTGTGTGTGTGTGTGTGTGTGTGTGTGTGTGTGTGTGTGCAGCCTGCCTCTCCATATTTCCCATTCTTCCGTTTATCACTGAGTCACAACTCATCCATCACGACTGTTCATTTGTCTTCCATCACCCCGTCTGCTCGCTCTCCCTCAGGTGAACAGTATTGGCGTTTCACTTCATGCAAAGCACGTTTCCACTTACACAGCGATACAATGTTCAACATTCAGCCCACGTGAAACGTTCCCCCGACGCTGTTCATTCTAATTCACGGTCCTACAGGTAACAGCAGCCTCCCCCGTGCCACCTAAACCCTCCCCTTCCTTACCCTCTTCGTACCTTACCACCCCTCTTCCTTTCTCACTTTGTTCCATTCATAGGTCAGATCACAGCAAACAGGAACTGACACGTAAAAATTCACTTCCACCATCTTTTCCTTTTAAAGCTGACCCAGTTCTTCCTGGGTTGGGACTAAAAATATGCCATCATTTTTTTGTCTTCTGTTATTAGAAAGCTAAACACCCTCTCCTGACTCAAAAAATCAATGTGCTGTAAGTGGACGTGTCTCTTCACTTTACCCTACACAACAGTTGTCCATTCGTAAAATGTATTTGCAAAATAAAACTGCACTTTTCTGTTTGCTTGCAAACTTCTATCAGTGCTAACTTTGTCTGAGATCGGCCTTCAGCTCTCTCTGGGTCTGATCAGAATGTGTAGAATTACAATTTATGAAGTTAGAAAACTCCAGAAATGATGACGAAGCATTGTTATCATTCCAAATAAGGAGGTGTCTGAACAATATTTCATTTTGCTTTGGAAAAACGTCGCTCACAGACAAACACGTCTGTTATCCTTACAGGTGATGTTACCTTTGTTTGGGGTCACAACACTGAGGAACTCTGTGAGCCTGACTTTGGATTTGGGAGCAGTATGCTGCATGAAACAACCATGGACATTTCATGTGTTCACATTCATGTTTAAATATTTCCTTTGAGCTGTTGAAAAGGATCTCAGAGACAAATAGAGCCAAAACCAGTCCTCACAGCTCCAACCTATCGTGACAGTCGCTCTGTGAAATAAAAACTTTAAATAACAGGAGGGAGAAACGATCACTATGAACAGCAGATCGATCAATCGATCGATCGATAGCTCGATAGATATGGTGTGTGTATGGGTGTGTCTGTCAGCCTCGCGCACCTCCCGCCGGCGGAAGCACGCGCAGGAATCTGTGGCTGAAATTCAAACTTTAACCGTGTGTTGAAATTCTGTCGGCGGCAGCTGTCACCGAGAGCACGGCTCAGACGCGGCGGAGGAATCAACCGGACACAGACGGAATATTTACCGACAATGTGACGTTTCGAAGCCTCGACACGGATTATCACTGTCTCCAGCGGAGGGGGGATTTTTTCCCCCTGGAAACCAGACTAGTTTCGGTGTGAACAGCCTGCAGCCGCTCTGCCGACCCTCACCGACCGCTGGCGAACCGCGGTGTTGTCTGGGTGAAAGTGGAGCTTCGGTTGTTGCCGCAAGATCGTTCGTTTCCCTCAAAACTGCTTTTTTTCCCCCAAAAAGCAAATGTTGTCGGAGGATTATCAGAGCCGCTTATCCGCTGTGTGATTTATTGTTGATCATGGAGGACGGAGCCGGACGCCGCCCGGACCAGTGTTAAGGCTACCAGACGGGGATTTCGTCTTCGTCGTTGGTGCGGGGACAGGAGGAGACAGGAGGAGACAGTCGGCTCCCAGTCCCGCAGGCTGGCGGGTGGACACCGCGCACAGCACCGGAATGCTTCGGGATTGAGATCGTTGTTTGTCAGACAGGCCCCACCTGGAGGATCAGCTGCGTGGTTTTTGGAGCCCCCCCCGCACCCCGCTCACAGACCCACACGGATGCTTGGAGAAGTGAAAGGTTGTTTGCGCTCAAGGACACGGTCGGTGCCCGTGGGGGTAGTTTCTCACTCTATTTGTGTTTTGTAGAACAGGAACCGGAGCTGCGCGCGGACTTGCACCGGGACTTCAGATGGACCTTATCGGAATTAAAGCTGTTTAGCTCCACTTCTCTGTGCTCCGTGTCTGCTGGATGTCTCTGAGGACTGCGGACGGCACACGCTCTTAACCCCCCTGTTACTTTAAATGCGTTGTTGGAGGAACGTTAATTGGGCTTTGGGAGGCGAATGGAAGGTTAATGGGAATATTTTAGCAACCTCACGACCCCCCCTCCATCTACCCGCCCTTCAGGATCTATGTGTACGTGAGTGCTTCTCGTGGGTTTGCACGGTGAGACCAACGGCACCTGGATTCCCGGTTCAACCCCCATCTTTTTCTTCAGCCTGACTGCGCGCACGTCTGTTCCGATAATTCCGCTTCTGCTGCTGTCCGGACCTGCACACACACACACACACACACACACACACACACACACACACACACACACACTCCCGATAATTCAGCCCCAGAAAACTACCAAGATAGCCTCTCTCTCTCTCTCTCTCTCCTCGCGTGTGGATGAGGAAGGAGCGCAGGAGTTTGGATAAGCTGCCGAGCCTGATCAGCTTTAAAGCCTTTTCGCTGTGATTTAGACTAACTCATCTGGCAGTGGGCGGATCGGAGAAGAAGAAGAAGAAGAAGAAGAAGAAGGGATTCAGGAGAAAAGAGACGAGACGCGGGGAGAGGATTTGGAGATCGATGAAGGTAAGGCACACTGTTATAATGATGCAGGGTGTGTGAGATGGCGGAGGATGCTCGGTGGGACCGAGCTCTGCTATGCAGCTATTTTGTGTAGCGCGGGGAAGCCACGCTCACCGCGGTGCCAACACTAGTTTTATTCTTAGTGCCCAGGAAATGAATCATCGCTGTAATCTGATTATGCTCTGCCATCACCTCAGTGTGTGACTGCCTTCTTCCTGTGCTGGCACAGTTAGTGGACTCTGTCATTCACTTAGGCCACAGATCGTTTAGCTCTCCACCATCCAGCACACCGGCGCTCGCGCTGTCTCGTCTCAGGTGGTTCAGCCGGTGAAGGACTAACTGTTATTAACTGTCACGGTGGCGCCTCGCTCGTGTGCTGCGATGCCCTGTCCAGGCTGGCAGCGCCGCCGTGCCTGTATGGGAATGCGTGCCCGTGTGTGTGTGTGTGTGTATGTGTGCGTGCGTGTACGATGGGCTCCTGCGCGCGCATCATGGATACATGCGTTCGCGCGCGCGTGTGTGGGAGCGCAGTAATAGAAGTCATTCTGGGGGAGCTTTCTCACTCTGTCTGTCTCACTGTCTGCTTCTAAAGCCGTCTCATCATGCCGCTCCAGCTGACTGCCGTTACAGCCTCATCTATTATGCAGGAGGCCAGGAGATGAGAACACAAGAGGGGAGGAGAGGTGGGGAGAAATGGGGAGGAAAAGGAAACAGAGGAAGGGAAGGGAACAGGAACCGAGGTGAGGATTATAGGGTAAGGAAAGGGTGAGGTGAGGAAAGATGGTTGATGTGAGTAGAAGCAGCAGTAGAGGGTAAGGGATAGAAGGGTGAGAGGAGGAGGGATAGAAGCCAGGAAGGCATTAAACAAGAGAAACAGAAAAAGGCAAGGACAGAGGAGTTTAGATCGCAGTGCAAGGAAGTATAACAGAGGAGGAGGTGGGAGGAGGAAGGAGAGGGAGCAGGAGGGGACGGGGCTGGCTGAACAGCTCAGATTGTTTTCTGCAGTGTATGTTATATATTAACCAAAATGTCATCCAGTATATATCAGTCTGTATTTAGGGGCTGAAGAGTAATTGGACAGATAGTCAATTAAAACCATCATGAAGTCGAACAAAATCCTCATATTTAATATTTAGTGAAAAATCCTTTGCAGTCAATGATTCTCTTCAACCCACAGACGGGAGCAGGCGCTTTGCATCTTCCACGGTGGTGCTCTCCCTCTCTTTCAGGCTTTCACTGCGGCCTCCTTCAGCTCTGGCTTGTTGTAGTCGTTAGTCTGGTCTCCGGCAAGTGGAATGCTGACTCAGATTGAGATCGGGTGCTCGACTCGGACAGTCAGGGATATTCCACCTCTTCACCCTGAACAGCTCTTTGGTGGCTTCGGCCTTATGTTTAGAATTGTTGCCATGCAGAGTAATGAAATGTTGTCCAGTGAGTTTTGATGCATTTGGCTGATTCTGAGCTCACTCGATGCTCCTGTATAGCTCTGCATTCATCCTGTTGTTTCTGTCAGCAGTGAAATCATCAGTAAACGCCAGTGTGCAGCCATTTGTTTTCTTTCTGTGTGATTTTATGATCTGGAACCTGTCTTTTCTTTTCAGGAAAGGCTTAGCAGGGGTTGGTATGTTAGCAGGGTTTGGTTTGTTAGCAGGGTTTGGTTTGTTAGCAGGGGTTGGTATGTTAGCAGGGTTTGGTTTGTTAGCAGGGGTTGGTATGTTAGCAGGGGTTGGTATGTTAGCAGGGGTTGGTTTGTTAGCAGGGGTTGGTATGTTAGCAGGGGTTGGTTTGTTAGCAGGGGTTGGTTTGTTAGCAGGGGTTGGTATGTTAGCAGGGGTTGGTTTGTTAGCAGGGTTTGGTTTGTTAGCAGGGGTTGGTATGTTAGCAGGGGTTGGTTTGTTAGCAGGGGTTGGTATGTTAGCAGGGGTTGGTTTGTTAGCAGGGGTTGGTATGTTAGCAGGGGTTGGTTTGTTAGCAGGGTTTGGTTTGTTAGCAGGGGTTGGTTTGTTAGCAGGGGTTGGTATGTTAGCAGGGGTTGGTTTGTTAGCAGGGGTTGGTTTGTTAGCAGGGGTTGGTATGTTAGCAGGGTTTGGTTTGTTAGCAGGGGTTGGTATGTTAGCAGGGTTTGGTATGTTAGCAGGGTTTGGTTTGTTAGCAGGGGTTGGTATGTTAGCAGGGGTTGGTTTGTTAGCAGGGGTTGGTTTGTTAGCAGGGGTTGGTATGTTAGCAGGGGTTGGTTTGTTAGCAGGGGTTGGTTTGTTAGCAGGGGTTGGTTTGTTAGCAGGGTTTGGTTTGTTAGCAGGGGTTGGTATGTTAGCAGGGTTTGGTTTGTTAGCAGGGGTTGGTTTGTTAGCAGGGGTTGGTATGTTAGCAGGGGTTGGTTTGTTAGCAGGGGTTGGTATGTTAGCAGGGGTTGGTATCTTTTGGTGAATTCTCTGACGTTCTGGTCATGAAATCTTCTCTTGATGGTTGACAAGGAAACATGTACCTACGCCTACCTCCTGGAGAGTGTTATTGACTTGCTGTGCAGTCACACAGGGTGACTGTGAACTGGCAGGTGAGTTTTATCCAGACTTGTGCTCCTCTGTATAGTTTGGTAACAGAAGCCTATAAGAGGCCAGCGAGTGTTTTGGGAAGCAGTGACGACTCCACACTGAGAGAGCTTCTGTTTCAAAGACAGATCTGAAAAAGCTGTCCCACACATCTCCACAGACATTGGAACAATCTGCTCGTAGTTCATGGATGTCTGAAAACAAGTTAACTGGGATTTGGGTCCACGGAGAGCTTCTCAGAGGCAGTGTGAGTCTCAGGGAGAAGAGAGAATAGAGTCTGACCTCAGTGTTGGAGCCTGATATGGTGTCAGTACAGCAGAGACACCATATCAGTGCAGAGGCTCTGTGCTGATGTGGTGTCAGTACAGAGCTCCAGAAAGGTCCAGGACCACGGAGAGCTCCATGTTGTTAGCACCATGGATTCTACATAGTTCAACACAGCAACCTGAGCTCCTGTGTGTTTCAGCACCATGGAGAGCTCCAGCACAGCTCTGTGACGTCTGAATAGATCCAAAGACTGAAGGACTCAGGACTGAACAACAGAAACTGATCTCAGAGCTGAGGCCTGACAGAAGTTTCATGTCCACAGAGAGAGCCAGTGTAGGTCTGACGACCTTGAAGAACTTCGCTGTCAGAGCTCCGACACACTTTCAGCTCCATGAGTAATTCCAACAAAGCTGCTTGTAGTTTGTGGATAGATTCAGACAAGTTAGGAGGAGTGTTCCTCAGAGGCCTTCTGGCATTGTATTACATTGTAAGTGTATCTGTTCCAACTCTCTGCACAGTCACTCTAAACTCTGCAGCAGCTGAGTTGTGCAGCTGATGTGTGTAGGCCCAAAACGAGGGGAAAGAAAACACACACACAATGTTGGAAATGTAAAAATAACAAGACGATGAACAGAAGCTAAGGCACGCAGCATCTGTGATTTGGAAGTGGCTCAGGTTTTAAAAGCTGCATCAATAGTGCGGCGATATCTGTTGTAAAGTATGCAGCAGCCATCCCAGCATTCCAGTGTACACAAAGCTAAAGTTTGCGCTCACAAACTTCTAGCACGAGCACGAGCTCCCAAAGCTCACCAGTCCAGCAGCAGCCGGTCATTTCTGCTTCTGCAGGGACACGTAATGTTTTAGAAGCTAATGAAAATGTTTGACTGTGCTACCTCAGCTTTGTGCAGCATGCAGGGGGAAAGTGGAGCCTCATGAGCACAAATTTTATATCAAGTTGTTTGTTTAGAGTTTCAATTATTGATTCAAAAATAAATTATTGTTTAGGACCTTAACAAAACTTGTGATTTCAGTTTTCCATGCTTTGATTTATTTGTAGAGTTCTGCCATAATATTAGCATTGACTGCTCAACATTGATTTTCGATTTTTTCACTGTTTCAAATGGGTAAAATCTTGTTTCAGTGAGCTGCTCGCAGTGCATTGATTTGCTCACCCCCCACCCCCCCCCCCCCCACACACACACACACACACACACACACACACACACACACACACACACGCACGCACGCACGCACGCACGCACACACACACACACGAACGTGTTGTTAACATAAAGTTAATAACTGAAACTCGTTCAGCCTGAATTCTGATACTGATCCATTGATCACAGCCTTTGAGCTGCTTAGATAAGTTTGAGGTGTTTCTCCCTTTGTGACGCTGTTGGGATTCTGGCTTTTGGTCGTCTGAACTTGATGATTCGCCTCAAATGCAACAACTCTTGGCAGGTGTATCAGACCAGAGAGAGTTATTACGCTGCCCTCATCAGTCTCAGAAGATTCACATCTGCAGTACATCTGCACTACCTATAGTACTGTAGATAAACAAGTACTGTTGCCTCTTCAGAAATGTGGCATCAACTCTGTGCTGTTGTACTGGTTCTCATGACATCTCTCATTAGAAGAGGATTGAAAGTTGTGCACATGTAACTATGACACATTCAGTTGCCGAGGCTAGCGAAGCAGGTAAACAGGTTGGGAAGGATGTTAGGTAACAGAGACAACAGGCTGGCATAGAAGGTGACAGACAGACAGGAAGGAAGATGGACAGACATGGAGACAGACTTACTCTTACTCATACAGCAAAGAAGAGACAGACTGGCTTATAAAAGCAAGACAGGTAGACAAGCAGTCACACTTTTACCAGACAAGCTAAAGAACAGTCAGCCAGGTGACAAGCCGTCCAGCGTCATGAGTGTGATAATAGAGTGAAATGTGTTAATGTGACTGGAGTGATGTGTGTTTTGTGGTCACTGTTATCATATGGAGAGCATTACAATGTGCTTCACATCCCATTAGCAGAGAGAGAGAGAGCACATCCCCACCTCCACACTTCCTCTCAGCACTCTGCTGTGTTTTCCACCGTCTTCTGCCTGTGATGCATTTGTTGGATGCTGTATTTTACCTTATCAGGCGGCACAGGAAAGACCAGGCTGCTATTTATGCATCTAATCAAATACAAGGTGAAAATGTGTAATTTAGTAAATAAAGTGGTTACATCTGTGTAGGGTTAATAATCATTTACAGCCTTGATAAAATCTTCTGGTTCTACTTTGACGACCTGTTTAATGTTCTTGGTCCATCGCTGTTTTACTGGAACCCAAGGTTTTGAGGTTTGTTGTGATTTGCTTTGAAACTAGTTCAGTGTGGAACAGCTACATGGCCACAAATGAAGAAGTGTTATATGATTTTAACAGTAAATCACAAGGAACTGGTGTCACATCAGATCTCAGGCTCTCTGTTTAATACAGACCTTATACAGCACTGGCAGCTTCAAAGTCTGGTAATTCAGCTGGCACTTTGGCCACCATCCAGCACGTCTATGATTAGAACTCTGTTCTTAAACCTGCTTGGCAGCTAAGAAAAAAAAAATCTGGATGATGCCCTTCTAATTTCCTTTGAGCTGTGCTCTGTCAAAAAAAAAGTTACTTCCCTGCTTCTCGAATTAGGTTGTGTTTTGATCTTTGCAAGCTGTCATGCAGAAATGTTTCATTTCCTTTCTGTACGACTTTAAATGTTAGGGGTTTTTTTTTGGAAACTATCAGAGTCAATTCCAGAAGCAGCACTTTCTGCCCATTAAGGATTGTTATGTAAGAACACACTGCAGAGGGAGATAAGCAGGTAAGAGGCCGTCACAAATATCCAGATCATAATGTGTGATTTACATTCCAGCAGAAATTCTGCATCCGGTCTGGGTAAAGAATTAATCTGTGGCTTAATCTCCCAGCCTGGAGCTATACCCCCAATCCCTCCATCTACTCCCCCCATCTGTCTCTGCATCCATCTGTCCATCCAACCGGCCAGCTCGCTCTCTGCTCTGACGGCGTAGTTTTCTTTCCCACTTTCTTGTCTTTCTTTCTGGAGTTTCTCTGGTTGGTGTTGGTCTGTGTGGGCTGCAGGTGAACTGCAGGTGTACGGTTTCCTACTGAAGACGTTGCATTAAATGAAATACTACCACCACTGTCTGTGCTTCATTCTCTGACCTTCAGGAACAAAGTCCATTTCCTTTCCTCTCTCACTGACTCTGGAAACGTCACATGATGTTTGGTTTTTTTGTTTTTCTACTGCTGCAGAGCATAGGAGCTTAGAGTGACTGTAATTTAGTGAAATCCCCCCTGAAGCACAGAACTGTGGTGTATATTTATCTTAATTCCTTCCTATTTTACAATAGATCTTGAACGTAAATTTAGACCATGGTTCTATTTTTATAAAGCATCATTGTAATAGTGCTACAGCTGGATTCAAGGTTTAGGCTCAGGTTTGAGTATTGATCGTCTATCTGAACCGACTGGTTTGTGTTTTTTTAACACCCACACACACAAACCACAGATACTGTGATGATGATGCTGTTATTTCTTCTCCTCCTCGTCTTTCGTCTACAGTTTATTTTTGTAAATTCTTTTCTTAAGAGATTGTTGTGATGAAGCTTTTCTAAATAGACTGCAGAAGTGTGACCTACATTTCTGCCCAAATAAGCGATCACAGTTCCTTTGCTCTGTCAGACTAATGAGGAAATGAACAGTGGTGTAAGATGGTTGCCTCAAACTGTGCCCGAAACCCAGACACTCGTTTTTGTCGAGGTGCTCGTGTTTCATATGGATTTCTCTGTTCCTGTTTGGAGTAACTTAAAAGTCACATGCGTTTTGTGATTGGATGCTGATGTCTCGTTTGTTTCAGTGTGGTTTCACAGTGAGTCACTAACACGTCATCAGTTGTTGTGGGTATTTTGTTGATGTCGTTGTTGTAGTGCTGAAATGTTTACTGTCCAAATAAGCAATTTGAAGTTGTTACCTTTGGGCATGAACATGTGATCATTTCACTATTTACACTTTTTATATTGTAGATGGAAAAAAATCATGAATAATAATAATAATGATAATAACAGATGATGGAAGAGACCAGCGCTACAGAAGT
>CM028903.1:992859-1032859 GCA_016801885.1 Toxotes chatareus | reverse complement strand
TTATGATACATATGATACAACAATGAATATTTATTGTGCAGATGAAATTGAAGCTTTGCTCTGTGTGGTGGAGCTCAGTGCGTAGCCTATTACACTACCACTCTCTGTTCCCTGGGAGGCTGTCATGGAACTGGAAGGTGTTCCAGATGAAAGCGTCCATTAAACACTGTACGAGTACCGTCCTATATCATGTGACATTACACTGCTGCAGAGGAGACAGTTCGTGTGTTTAACTGGTCTTTTAGGTTTGTTTAGTCACACACAGTTTGACCAGATGACATGTCTCACGTCATCTGTCCGGGTCTTCACTGCTGTGGCACATTGGAAGGCTGCGTCTGTGTGTGTGTGTGTGTGTGTGTGTGTGGTTATGGTTCTGCTGAGGAGAGGTTTAATGGCACTCATCATAATGCATCTTTAATCATTCATGATTCACCTTTCTATACACATTACTGAATATTTAAAATCCACTTTCATAGTTTAACTCATCTGTCAAGAAGCCTGGCTGCAGGAATGAGGTTCGACCTGTGTGTGTGCGTGTCTGTGTGTGTGTGTGTGTGTGTGTGTGTGTGAAGCTGTGGTGTTTAAAGGAACAGTGAATGTTGTTTCCACAGGTCTGAGTCCTGCAGGCAGCGATCAGTCACACCATGTGCCATTAGCAGCATGCTAAGAGGCCTCCTGCTGTGAGACACTGTGTGTCCAACAATGCAAACATCTCCTTTATAGGGACGATATCATTAAAAATTTATACTGGTGCAAATACGACAGTTGAGTTTCGGTACAGATACACTCACCGAGCTCTTTCGAAAGGTTTCAGCTGAACTTCGTGTGGCAGCGTGCTGTGAGGTGAAAAACTAAACTTTCATCATCTTTGACTGTAGTTTACACGAGCACAGTCCTCGGTCTGGTTGACCTTTGCCCTAAAAAAGTCACTTGCGTTGATGTTTGATGTTCATTATCTTTTCAGTAGAAGGTTTTGGATGAGTGAGCTGTTGTGCTGTGTGCTGTAACCCAGCCTGTCCATGAGACACGAGAACTGTGGAATTAGATGGAGCATATTGATCCGTCTTCCTCAGCTCCTCCTCCTCTGTTCGTCAAAGGTCAGAGGGATTCCCCCGGCAGTTTGGAAAGATTTAGGCAGCGCTTGGCAGTGGGATGGATTTGGCATGAGAGTGAACATTCTGCCTCAGTGATTTCCAGCTTCATTTGATCAGCCTCAGCGGTTGGTTCGTTCTTCAGGCACAGCTCACTTTTTCAGAGTTTCAGTTAATTGCTTTTAAGTCATATGCTTACTAACTATTTTTGTCGCAAACTGTCTTTTTCCTGTGACATAATTACTCACTCTTCCCTTAGGGATCAGTAAATGAGGTTTGTTTTCATCAAATCCTAATTTGATTTCTTTGTAAATAAATGGTTGGTTTCCCGCCAAAGTGTCTGTTAGAGCAGACAAGATGATCATCCACCCACAAAATTTACCTGGAGGTAATTCCCCATCCACATCACGACATTAGTGAAGAGCAAACGGCTTCTAGATAAGTATTTATCCGCGTTTCTGCTTCATGAGAAGCTGTAGACGTGACAGAAATGAGTCTGATGTGACACACTATCTGCTGTAGACGTAGTTTGGCAGGTACAGGGACAGTACTTGTCTTTCTTTGCACATTAACTCATTGATGTCAGGACCAGCCAGATAGCATTAGCACTGTGCTAATGCCAGCAGTATGTTGCCTCTCATCCACCTGAACCTTGTGCTGTAAAATGGAGTTAGTCTATGTGCTGAAGTGTTTCAGGCCAACTTAACATTTTTATCTGCCAGAGAGGAGAAATAAATAATTCAGAAATGGCCAATGCTCCAACATCAGACCAATATTAGTGCAGTGAAGCTGATTTGTTTGATTTAAATCAATGTGACGTGAACTCGATGTGATGCTTAGCGGCCGGAAGCATCGTCAACCACTGATCCTTCAGACGTTGTGTAAAAGAAAAGTTTGACGTTCTGTGAAAACTTCTGTTGTTTCTGTTTCCATTTCTGCACATTCATCATTTGCTTTAACTCTGCTGTCACCGTGGCACAGAAAGGAAGTCAGTGGCTGAAACCGTCTGTGACAGTGTCATATCAGCCCTGCTAAGTGTTGTGTCACTGTGCTGCCAGCCTGTGCATTGATCCCTGTACTGAACATTAGTTTCTGCCTGACAGAAAACCCTTTGGCTGATGTTTTGTGAATACTTTGATCACTAACTGGAGGAGGTCTGAGGGTGGTACCGTGGTGATAAGGTGGGATGGCAACAATGTCATGTCAAACACACGGTATCTGCACGAGTGTTTACACAGGCTTTAAACCAACTTGCAGTTATAATGGAAACCCACAAATCAGACAGGAACGGTAAGTCCCAGCGAGGAAGCCTCTGAATCCACAGCCAGCAGCTAATCCTCCAGCTGGCTGTACGGCAGAAGCCCGGGAGCCAGGAGGTTAATAAGTCAGAGAGTGGGCGGGTCAGTGTGCCAATCCGGACTGGACCGGTCCACTCCAGACCATAACAGACAATTACCTTTCCAGCTTAGCTCTTGATCCAACTTTAATGAGACATACTGGCCTGTTTATCCCCACCTCTGCCTCCATTTATGTCCTACCTCTCATCATCTCCTCATCCTTGCATCCCTCTCTCTGTATCCCTCCATCATTCCTTTATTCATCCACCTGTATACCTCTAGATCCACCCTTCCTTCTTGTCGTTTCTTGAAGTGCCTCTCTTCCTCTTGGCCTCTCTTTCCATCCTCAGATTTTATACCTTCATGCCATGTCTTTCACTCACTCTTTTCTTTTTCTAGATGTCCAACTAGAAAGATGTGGAGGGAGGAAATCAGAGCACCATGTTCTTCCTCTTTTCTCCTCTTCTTTATCTCTCTTGCTTTATCCTTCTATCGCTCTAGCCATTCTTTCATGTAGCCCCGGCATTTCCATTCTAGATGGTCTTGCCCCTCACCTGTCCATGCTGTCCTCCACCTCTGCCTCATTACCTCCATCTCTCCCACTGCTGTTTCCCCGGCCTTCTAACCGTCCTCCCTCCATTCGTCAGTCCTTCATCTCTGCTGCCCTCTGTGCGTCTAACCTCTTGCCTTCTTCCTCCTCACCTGCTCCCCTCCATCCCTCCACTCATTGATCTCAGCCTTCATCCCTCCGTCTATCCTTCACGCTCCCTCGCAGTGTCCTCCACCTCACATTTACCCCTTTAATGTCTCCTCCCCTCTCCTCCTCGGCTCACCCTGACCCCTCCGTCACCTCCTCCCAGTCCCATCTCCTCATCTTTTTGTCTCCTCCTCCTCTTATCCTGACCTCTCCAGTGCCATCCATAAGTATCATTGCTGTGCCATCCTTCTTTCTTCTCCTCCTCTCATCTCTACTTCATTGCCATCATGATTGTCATTACAGGAGAGGTTAAAGATCCTCTCATTGCTCTAGGTGTCATCGGCTCACACACACACTCGCAAACCATGAAACATATTGGTTCCTCTCATTTTGTCAAGTTTTGACAGAATGCCAGTTTGTGCAGGCAGAATTCCCCGGAGCTGCGTGTGCGTCTGAGATCATAATTGTGTGTGGTAATGTTTTGTGTGCTTGCGTTTGTGTACGTCCGTGGTGTGTGTGTTCCTGTGTGTCTGTTGATCCTGATGTAGTCTCAGTAATAATCCCTTATGCAGCGTGCATGACAGCGTGGGCAGAAATAGCCGGGCTGTTTGGACTGATAGATTCCATGGTGCTGTCGAGAAATAATTCTCAGACTGTGGAATGAGGTCACGGCCAGCTGAGCCCATTAGAACGTCCTTACAACTCATTGTGAAGGGGCCAGCCACTGATTGACAAGGCACACTCACCTCTGTCGGACTAATGGCTTCTGGACTGGCAGCCTCTTTGTGGTCTGGGCCAGATTAGCCTAAAGACAAGGGGCAGGGCTGTGCAGGGACACAGTAATGTGGCGTTGTCTGCAGGAAAACATCAGCTCTATATGTGTGTGCTACACCGTTCCTCTGTATCTGTGCTGCAACGTTTATTTTGAACAGATTTCCATTTTGGTTTCAGAGGTGAAAATAAAAATATGTGTTCATGCGTAAATTATATTACAACCTGTGCTCTTGAATTAATGTCAGGTTGAATTTACAGATTGTTGTGACTGTTCCTGTCAGTTAGAGTGTTAGCGACCTGCTAGCAGCCATGTGAAGATTCTCAGTCATCAGTCATCCATTGTTTAAGGTTTGAGAACTGAAAAAGCCTTTAGAGTGAAAGTAAAACATCCTTATGAATGTGAAACAAGCCCGCTGCTTTGGGACTTAACCAGATGGTTTAAGTTCCCTAAACTTAACCAGACTTAAACCTCAGAGATGGCAGAGGAGAAAATGCCCACACTGACAAACTGCCTATGTTGTTGTTGGTTCTGAGGACTTTGTTTTCTTGTGGTGTGGTTGGTAGAATTGACTGAAGGGATTGAGTCAAAACAAGCATTTACCCACATTAAGGGCGTAGCTGCTCTTAATTTCACATTCTGTTTACAACTCATCTGGGGCCTGTAGCTGCTCAACCACTCACCTCTAACTAATGACTCCCTGAGTAGTGCAGCTTCATCAGGAAAGGAAACTTCTAATTAGACAATTCAGGAAAACTGCAATGAGACAAAACATTTTCTGATTTATCAAGATTTTCTAACATTATCAAAAAATAATGTTAGAAAATCTCATCTTAAAGTAAATGAGCCTTTTTGTAAACTGTTGTAAAAGTAATGTGTCTGCAGAGTTAACAACAGATTGAACAATCCAGCAGTCTGCATCACGTATGCAGTGTATGCACGAAACACGTCTGGACACTTCAGTGAATAATGAACTAACATTAGTCTTTTCAGATAACTTCACCTTTTCTGAATACAACAAACACAACATCAGAATACAGATTGGAGGATGTTCATCCAGAGCTTGACTGAGCATAAGTGGCCTTTTGGTGTAATGGTTTGCTTTATATTCACACGAATCCAAGCATTAACACCAGGGACGCACAGAAAGACACAGCTCTTTGTAGTGACCTGCAAAGAGTTATTAAAAGCAGACGACAGTCTGAAAGAGACACATTCAGAAGGCTGACTTTTAACTGCAGCTTGTCACTGCAGTATGTTGTATTGTTAGGCGTCCTCCTGTGGTGGTAGGAAATACTACGGGAGTAAAGGAGGACGTCAGCTGATGTAGAAAGACTTTGACACAGGATACCGCTGTTTGTTCCCTGTTTGAAACCAATACTCATCGTTGTTTCTTTTGACCAGGACCGTTCCGCACCTTAACTGTGTGTTCATTATCGTAACCACGACAACGAAGGTTTGGTTTCGTGAGACGCTCCTATGGGTGTCCTCAGAGGGTAGAGACAACCCATGTGGTCGTTCTGGGTGAAGGACTCACTGGATTTATTCTGCCATTTCATGATTCTGGTAAATTGTCCTTGTCTCACCCATGTGGCTGTTTCAGCAGTTCTGTCGTTGTTGTGCACACATTCATCTTCTTAGTCCAAACTGTAATCCATACCTTACAGTTTAATCCATACCTACCTTGGAACTGGTCCCAGTAAGGAAAACATCCTAGATAGGAAGGTGGTCTGTAGCAGCTCCAGGCAGTTTGAGGTTCAGGGTCAGCTCAGCAGCACTGAGGGGGAAATGAATAAACATAATATTTTTTACAGTGTTACAAGCAGAGCAGGGATTAATCTGTCTGAGGTCTCAGTCTTCATCTTTTTTCCAAAGCGATATCTAAACTTCACTTAGGACAGTAACTAATGTGTCCATCCACAAAGGAGCCAGAGTCTCCTTTGTGGTGCTCTGTGTGTTTCCAGCTGTTCATTAAGTTCATCAGTTCCAATGTGTTTTTAGCTGCTGGAAATCTTCATCTTTGTACTTTCTTTTTTTGTAGCTAACACATTTCTAAAGCTTCCAGAGTTGGTGTCATTGTTGTGAGATGCAGTGCAACAGACAGACGGACGGGCACTGTTCCTTCGTCCGTGTTTCACATTTAGTTTCATTTTTCACACAACACACAATCATAACACAACGTCTGTTTTCAGGTTCGTATATCAAACTAATATTTTCGGGGTTGGGAGGATATTCCCACGTTCTTCGTCGCTTTTGTTTGGAAAGGTTCATTTTTTAATTTTGTTTCATATTTGCCAGACTAATATTCATCATAGATGCTGATGGACATATTAATATTAGACACGCTTGTCTAAGTTTTTCCTCTCATTTTCCGGCCGGTGGAGAGCTGGGAACCTGTGACTCGACCGACTTGATCTCAGAGCTTTACGGACGGACGGGGCCTCTCTGTTTATTTCTCCATGTGGGAATACAAAGCATAAATCAATTGGTTATACTTCCATCCAGGGACAGAGTCATTGTAGCCCGATGCCTTAACGAGAGCAATATAAGCTGATATCAGAAATCATTATGACATTGGTGTACCGTGGCTGCACCATAAAGATGCTAATGTTGTTTCTCTGACGGTGGAGGAGGTGGCTGGAGGATTAGACTCAGTGCTGCTGATCTTATTAGATAAAACACTCATTCTTTGGTAGCCACAGTGATACACAGGCTGTTCTCTGCACACAGGCCTCTGCCACAAAAGGCTCCCGGCTAAAGACAAATAAGACGTTTAAAGGTATTGTCATAGACATTTCCATTCAGAGACCGTTTCCAGAGCAGAGGATGCAGCGTTTAGATACTGACTGTGATGGGAAGTTTAAGGTAATAATATTTTTTCAGGGTTTTGAACAGAGGAGCAGTAAAAATGTGTCTGAGAGGCTGCAGGGCTGCGAGAGATTTTACGCAGCTGTGAAGTCCTGGTTGTTTGTGGATTAGAAATGCCTTGTTAATCTTATTAGATTAAAGAGTCCACCAGGGTTTAATTTGTTTTCTATTCAGACCAGTCAATACGTGGATACGGATTTCCTTCAATGTGAAACTAGAAACTGCCTTTTCAGGAAAATGCTCGTTTCTCATGAATAAATGATTATGAAGAGACCAAGAGAAACCAGAACTGATTCGTTTAGAAAATAATCAGTAGATTAGTAATGATTTGCAGTCCAGTGGTAACTGATTGTAAATTTGATGTTTTGGGGTTTTGAGCTTTTGGTTTTGTGGAAATTCAGGCGTCATTTTTCACCACTGTGTAGCATTTTGTAGACTTAATGATAAAGAACAGAATCAGAGACATAACTTTAGGTGTAACTTTTTCTGTGATAAGAAAAGAGAAAGCGACTCATCCACCTCCAACAGCCTTGTTGATTTGCTTGCAGTGATTAATGTAATGGCTCTTAAAAATCTAAATAAAGCTCCTTGTTTCCATCAGACTCACATAGTGACAGATGAGCAGAGGAAACCACTCAACAACAACACCCCCCGCAGAGGTCCACTTAATACAGAGGCTGTAGCGGAGGAGATTATCACAGCGTTACCATGGTGACCTCCTGGAACATTTGGCATCGTTAAAGAAAACGATGTTTTACTACAAACGCTTTTCACAGTAATGTTACACATGTCTCAGTAAAGGATGAGAGGGAAGGTAACCTCGCTTTGACACTGATGGGCAAGATGCACACACACACACACACACTCGGAAACACTTGACCCTCACAGGAAGAACACAAAAACCACCTACACACACTCAGAGACTCAGAATACATATGTACAGTAAAGTAAACATACTGTCTGTAAAGATGTTCACCGCACACCCACACTCTCTCTTGATCTCCTTCACCCTCTGTTCTGCCTCCTCTTTCACTGTCCTACTGTCCTTCTTTCCCTCCGTCTATTCTGCTGTGCCGTCTCTCTCGACAGTGAAGATGGTTTGTGAAGTGAGAGGCAGAGAACGCAGTAATAAGAGCCTTCCCTCGACTCAGCGCTCTTCAAGAGGCCGAGTAGCTTCGACACACACCAACAGGAGATGAGAGGCGACGCCTGCCTTACATGCTCCCAGACAGCACTGCTTTCCTTCTGTCTTTCACTGTCCTCACTTCATGTTTGTGTGTCTGCTTCAGATCTCCCCCAGGACATTTATGGACTGTGTGTGTGTGTGTGTGTGTGTGTGTGTGTGTGTGTGTGTGTGTGTGTGTGTGTGTGTGTGTGTGTGTGTGTGTGTGTGTGTGTGTGTGTGTGTGTGTGTGTGTGTGTGTGTGTGTGTGTGTGTGTGTATATGTGTGTGTGTGTGTGTGTGTGTGTGTGTGTGTGTGTGTGTGTGTGTGTGTGTGTGTGTATGTGTGTGTGTGTGTGTGTGTGTGTGTGTGTGTGTGTGTGTGTGTGTGTGTGTGTGTGTGTGTGTATGTGTGTGTGTGTGTGTGTGTGTGTGTGTGTGTGTGTGTGTGTGTGTGTGTGTGTGTGTGTGTGTGTGTGTGTGTGTGTGTGTGTGTGTGTGTGTGTGTGTGTGTGTGTGTGTGTGTGTGTGTGTGTGTGTGTGTGTGTGTGTGTGTGTGTGTGTGTGTGTGTGTGTGTGTGTGTGTGTGTGTGTGTGTGTGTGTGTGTGTGTGTGTGTGTGTGTGTGTGTGTGTGTGTGTGTGTGTGTGTGTGTGTGTGTGTGTGTGTGTGTGTGTGTGTGTGTGTGTGTGTGTGTGTGTGTGTGTGTGTGTGTGTGTGTGTGTGTGTGTGTGTGTGTGTGTGTGTGTGTGTGTGTGTGTGTGTGTGTGTGTGTGTGTGTGTGTGTGTGTGTGTGTGTGTGTGTGTGTGTGTGTGTGTGTGTGTGTGTGTGTGTGTGTGTGTGTGTGTGTGTGTGTGTGTGTGTGTGTGTGTGTGTGTGTGTGTGTGTGTGTGTGTGTGTGTGTGTGTGTGTGTGTGTGTGTGTGTGTGTGTGTGTGTGTGTGTGTGTGTGTGTGTGTGTGTGTGTGTGTGTGTGTGTGTGTGTGTGTGTGTGTGTGTGTGTGTGTGTGTGTGTGTGTGTGTGTGTGTGTGTGTGTGTGTGTGTGTGTGTGTGTGTGTGTGTGTGTGTGTGTGTGTGTGTGTGTGTGTGTGTGTGTGTGTGTGTGTGTGTGTGTGTGTGTGTGTGTGTGTGTGTGTGTGTGTGTGTGTGTGTGTGTGTGTGTGTGTGTGTGTGTGTGTGTGTGTGTGTGTGTGTGTGTGTGTGTGTGTGTGTGTGTGTGTGTGTGTGTGTGTGTGTGTGTGTGTGTGTGTGTGTGTGTGTGTGTGTGTGTGTGTGTGTGTGTGTGTGTGTGTGTGTGTGTGTGTGTGTGTGTGTGTGTGTGTGTGTGTGTGTGTGTGTGTGTGTGTGTGTGTGTGTGTGTGTGTGTGTGTGTGTGTGTGTGTGTGTGTGTGTGATAGCAGCATACCAACCTTGTTATCCAGTGCAGGTGATTGATAAAGCTGTATGTGTCTGTCTAATGGCATTTTAATCATGTGCTAATGCCTGCTTACCTTCAGCCCATTTACACACAACAGCACTCATCTTCCTCCACCCTCATCTTCCTCCATCCTCATCTGCCTTCATCCTTTTACCAGTTTTTTACAGGAGAGTGGTGGATCCATTTTCCCTAAAAGGCATTAATGGTTTCATGTCAGCAATAATTACAAAGAGCAAGGGAAGGAGAAAGAAGCGACTACTCTTTAACTTTACATCTCACTTCATAACTTTATCAACAGAAATTTATCCACGGAGCGATGCAGTAAAATTGTTCTTGTAAGTCCAAAATAATGGGGTTTGGAGTGGCTCTTGAAAAGGCAGCTACGAAGGGCAGTGTGCTAAAGTAATTAGACTGTGAAAGGCATGGAGAAGCATTTTAAACGCTGAGGTCCTCCAGTTTGAAAATGAAAAACAACAGTCGACTGACTTCAACCTTTGTGGAGTTAATTGTGATGTTTGGGCTGTTCTAAATTTAAAAATGAAATGTGTCAGACGGTTCGTATTTTTATCCTGAGTAAAGGATTTCGTTGGATTTCAGTGGGGCCCTGTCTCTGCTCCAGGCATCTGATTTCTTTCCAGCCAAACTGTATTTGCTTTTAAACGTAGTTTACTCCACAGGAGCCTTAAATCTCATAACCCTACTCCAAAATAAACCCCACTGGCACCAGCCGCACCACCTACACTGCACAAAATGACATGCTCACAAAGTGCTTTCTATCTGCTGCTCACTTCATTCC
The DNA here is from genome assembly GCA_016801885.1 of Toxotes chatareus. Taxonomy (NCBI): domain Eukaryota; kingdom Metazoa; phylum Chordata; class Actinopteri; family Toxotidae; genus Toxotes; species Toxotes chatareus. The sequence goes on along the minus strand of CM028903.1, from coordinate 1,022,719 downwards.
ACACATTTTATAATATTATCTCCCGGTGGATCCAGGTTTATACTGCCCGCCTCGTACCTCACTAAGACAATACACCTACACCTAATATCTTTAAATTTCATTTTTGTTAATATAACAGAGATGAATAAAACTAGTGACCCTCGAGGGCTGCGTACACATTAAAATTACAGCTGAAACGTTTGGAAAATATTCATTTTTGGGAGGTTGGTATTTTATTTATTTAAATTTTTTCCAGTTTTTCAGGCAAGAAAAATCATTAACACATTCAATTTATTGAGGACAAACTAGTTATTTATGATGACTTCACATGTCCTGGGTCAGACAAAGAGTGTGTCTTTCCCTGCAGTGTAATGGTCTCTGCACGGAGGAAAACCCCTGGGACACTTTTGAAAGACTTAAAAAAAAAAAAAACCTGAGCAGCCTGTGATTTATCTCACACTGCCCGACTCCCCAGAGCTCCTCTCATTACAGAGTAATTATTCCATGAAGCTAGGGGCCAAAGTGCTTCACTGATTTACTTAGAGAAGTGGTGGAATTAGAAAACGCCGACACAGTGTTGTTATTTGGCTTTCATGTCATTTCCTGTTTAGCATCTCACGTCACATCTCACTCACACGAGACTCCACCTCGTCTTGGACGCCTATCAGCCGAGGTGACGTCTCCACCCTTCTCCAACTCTGTTTATTAGAAATTACACTTCACAAATACTATTTTCTTTTACCAGTTATGTTCTGATGGGAAAGGTAATTGCCTCGTTGATTATGTTCTTGCAGTGTTTTGTTTAGTGTACATTTATGTACCGGGGTTGGTATCCTGAGTCCTGTGTGTGGTTAGGTTTTGGCAGCAGGAACACCTTTAGTCATGTGACAGTATATCTGTATGGGTTAACAAGTGGACAAACCGCCCAGCCCTGGTTTAACCAAGACCGTGATCGTCCCCTTAACATTCACCAAGCGGTGAAACTGTTTAAACCTAATCTTTAAAAAAATAGTAATCACGCTTTAGTTGGTACAAGCACATATTTACTTGCAAGAGCAAATATTGTTGGGAAAATTATTTATGTTGTCATCAACATTTTTCAGATGCAGAAAACATGTTTGGGGCAGAATCGGGTGATGTCTTATTCTTTTCAGTGCATTATTATTGATGCTTTAATAATTTCCAAGTCACACCAGTGTGACACTGGATGATTTGAAGTGGTGCAATTTTATAGAGTTCCAGTCTTTTTTGCTGACGATGAATTCAGCTTTTGTAGTTTTTCCTCTCAGTCTAACTGCGAAAGTGACGGAGTTTGCTTGATTTTAACTTCTGTCCTGCCCAAACCTGAAATCTAAGACATGATAGGACATGGATATATTTTCCTGTCAGTGTCAGCTGATTGACAGGAATCATTATGGCAGGGATCTCTGGTGCTTATTGTGAATCATCTGCTGAACACTAGAGTTTCAAATGCTTCAAATTGCAGCACACGACAGAATGAGTGTTAGGACGCTACCAGGAATAACGTAAATGAAACAGGACATTTGTAATAAACTTAAGGGGGAAAACGTTGCTATCATTCTTTAAATTTGAATAATTGGTCCTCAGTTCAGCCTCGCTGAGTTTCATTCTGTTTGGTGAGTCAGTTAAAGACATTAGACTTCTGTCTTCCAAACTCTTAAATAATGAGTAAGTGCAGAGAACATCAATACCATCCCATCAACGAGGGAAGCGCTGTCGCCTTCAGCAGCTCAGTCTTAACTGTACATGTCATTAACATAATGTGGTTATTAAAATTAGTTTCTGGCTTTAGTGCAACAAAATGATGATCTGATGAGGTTTGTAAATACACCGAGGCTGCCCGGTAGACCTGGAACCATCCACCAACTTCTACCACTGTGAAATCAGATGAAATGATGCTCTGACAGAGGTCAGAGGTCAGTGGCAGCCTGGAGCAGCACCTGCTGAGGAGTTTAAAGACACTTTGACAGTTTAGTTTCAGATTGTTGACTGGATTCATTGCAAACCGGCAGATTGTCTGTCCTGTGTAATTTAACAAGCAGCAGGTGTCAAGGCAGGAAACAGCCGACTGTCAGACAAACACTGGTTTCAGCTTTTATTTGGTAAAAAATGTGAAATTGACAAGTGAATTTTAGGGATTTCCTGGTGATTGAAGACAATTTATTGTGTCTAGATAAAGAAACTGTAGAGGAATTTTCTACTAAAAAGAGACCACGTACTAAGTCCTATAACTATTCCACCTCATTTAAGAGCAAATGTTTTTGGTGCCGTAAGCCTATGGTACCTACATCAGTGAAAGATGGACCAAACTTGTGTGTGTCTTTATTTCACTGTGAGGTGGTGACGTACATTTTAAAATGTGGCTCACAGTTCAGCTGCACATATCTCCACAACAGAGAGAGAAGCGTGCTCATCTTTGTGGTTACTCAGGCGTTAGTTCCTCCTCTGTCACTCAGCAGGCAGGATGATCCCATCAGGCTGACATTCTTTATATCGGCTGTGCTGTTTGTTGAGTCAGCAGATCAATAACACACACTCATCTCCCTTAGCTAGCAGTCATGTTCATCTCTTTTTATACAGCTATCAGGGTTAAACTACACCTTAATGTGTTTCCACATTAGCCTGAGTCTACACTCTTATCTGTTAATATGTGTGAGATGGAGGAGTGGGGGCTAATAGAGTGTTATTATGTTCAAGTCTTACAGATAAGCAAAGAGCTCCCGCCCACTTTGTCTCCTGAGTCTTTAACATGCTAGCAGCTGGCCGCTGTCCAGTGGTCATTTAGCACATGTGGCTCCCAGTTTTCAGCGAACCGTACCCTGGAAAACTATAACAGTAAAGTGAATCGTTGCAGCCTCGAAGAAAGCAGCGGAAACAGGCACAGCGGTGGAATAAGCTTTGTCTCTGTTTGACCTTTTAAATGAGCAGGAGGATCTCTGGAGATCAGCATGTCTTTTTGGAAAAATCGTTAGCACAACTAGAATTTGATCAATTGGGTTGGATAAAGTAAAAAAAAACAAAACAGAACATAGAGGCCATTGAATCACACTGATAATCATAATTTCTCTGTGAAATGCTGCAAATTAAGGATTAAGAAGAAGTAGATGGACACTCCTGACCACATACATTAGTTAAAGTTTTTAAAGTTTATTCCTTTATTTTCCCTCAAACTGAGGAAATGAGGAGATGCTGGGGCAGAGGGCTGCTAACTAAAGCGCCCGCGGAGCTGGGGTGGATCAGTGCCTTGCTCAGGGGCCTCACAGCCATGGTCACCTTTGTGTCACAGCTTGCATTTGTCTCTCTCCTGTTTCAGTGTGTCTCTGTTTCTCTGAGCACCTGGTTTTGTGAACAGTTTTCCCAGTTTGGTGTGGAAGAACATGACTGGTCTGCACAGAGCCCTAACCTCAGTATGTGAATGACTTCTACTGCTTCTTCTCTGTGCCCTTCTCCCGTGGGTGTAATCAGTGCTTCAGGAGAGCGGGCCGATGGCTGGAGGGTGTGGTCTGTCCATGGGTGCGTCAGACAGACGGACGGATCCATCAGTGCTGGTTTGATAAATCAGTGGGCACACAAAACAATGAATAAAGTGATGGATGGATTGATAGGGCAGGAAAGATGATATGTATATGCAGAGGAAAGGCAGTGACAGACCCTGACCTTCAAAATTCTCAGATAAACTAATAAGAGGAGGATGGAACTGACTGATAAGATGAGAGATATATTCTTATTCTAATTATTTGTAATTATTGTTCACTGGTCACAAAATGATTGACTGTGACTGACAAATAGGTCGTTCACATTCATAAACACATAGATCATACTTTATAATGTTCATGGATCACTTTTTATTGAGGTTTGACTTTAATTTGACAGGAAAAGAACGGCCGTCTGCTGTGGGTTAGTATCAGCATCATCACTCCCATTCTCATCACCGTCAGTATCATCCATGAGCTCGTGCTTTAGCGTGGCGACCGGTCTGTGGCTGAAACATGCATCACTTTCCAATGAATCCAGGGCAACAACCAGCCACTGACTCCCAGTGAAACCTTTACACTCCACTGACCCAGGCGCCGTTAAAGCTGCCTGCTGTGAGTCAGTGAAGTGGGAGGCAGTTCACAGACACTTCTCCCACTCACAGACCCGTGTCTCTAATTATCCACTTTTCCGTGTCATGTAATGTGACTCAGCATGAGTGTCGGGCCTCCTCAGCCAGGCAGCTTATTAGTCAGCTTATTCAGTGTTTTGACTTTCAAAACTTCTACCAGTAGCATTAACCATAAAACAATAAACAGCTATCCACAATGAAATGAATGAGAAAAACAGCTCCATTCAAGAATTAGTTTTGATATATTGTCCAATCATAACACTGTTAACTGAGTTTACAGGCCGTTTCAAAGGACTGACTCCAGACCTCACTTCCCTTTTTAAAGACCAAATTATTGTGTGACTAAAAGAATGAGTGCAGATGAAAGTTAATGATGGACAGGGGTCCACATTCCAGCTGACAGTGGTGGTTAATGCAGCACTGGGCCTGCCAGTGAGAATCTCTCCATCACAGCATTAGTTAATCCCAGAAAAACCGAACACAGGTTTGTAAAGTTGGATGGAAGCTGTAGCTGAATGCCAGTGTAGATATTGATCATGTGGATGTTTGGGGCAGATGGAGTCAGTTTGATCCAGCACATCCAAATCCTGAGTCAATGTTAGAAAGTTAGATATTCAGAAGTCTGACTTGTATCATGAACACATCGGTAAAATCATCCTGTTCCTTCACCCACCCATCAAACACTGGAAACGTGGTTAAATCTGGAAAATATGTTGAAAATACACCAAAAGCATAACTGAGGAAAAAGTCCATGTCCTTTCAACTCCTCTTAAACCTGCATCCCAGTAAGAAAAAGAAAGTGGGAAAAGCCAAAATGCCACAGAAAATTCAATCACATTATTAAAAACCTCAAAGACTTGCAGTGCGTTTTGAATGGACGACTTAGGAATCAATCTCACATGATATCAGACGGACCCCGCTGCTTAATGTCCCTGATCTATCGGCTGTGTTATTCCCCGGCGGCCCCGTCCTACCACGTCCATTAGTTTTTACATGGAAGTCACACAGTGAGGCCTTTTTATCAGCTCAGTCGATCTATGGCTCTGACCGACTCTCTCCACACACCACTAATCACATTTGACTTTCATGTTCCTTTTCCAATTCTCCAATTACGCCACTGTAGTGGAACCAGAGCTGAGTCGGCTGGATTCTTACACACCCTTTGTGTGTGTGTGTGAGAGAGAGTGGAAGGGTTAGGTTCTTTTTCAGTGAATGTCTTCTGATGTGTTTATCATTTTTCTCTTACCTCTCTCCCTCCTTCTGCTTCTCTCTTTATTCTGTCTGTCTCCAGCCCGACCCAGTCTTTCCTTTTCATCCCTCGTCTTCAGCACTTTGATTGGTGCGTCTCTCAGCCCTGTCTCAGCACCTCACATGCTCCAGTTTCTTTCTTCTTTATCACATCTGTCACCTCTCGGCCTCGCCTCTCTCCTCCCCTCGGGTCTTCTTTCCATTATTGTCTTTATCTCCCACAGTTTCTCGTCCTCTCAGATTCTACAGTATGTTCACACTAAGCAGACTAACTCTGAAAACACCTAAACAACAGAAAAATGGTGAGATCTCTTCTTGCTCCTTTTTTTTTCTCCTTTTTAAGTCAGCAAACAGCGCCACTGTTGGGAAGAAAAAGGCACCAGTGTAATGTGGAAGTGCTGCCTTTGTGTTGAAGACTCTGAGGAGCCATGAGCGAGGATACGTGAGAGCAGCCTTCACTTTATGGGACATCTGTTGGTGATTGAATAACACAGCTGATAGGACAGAAAAATAACAGAACTTACCTCCAAAGTTTTTGATTTTATATGTTTTTAGTTTCATCGTCTTAGTCAAACAAACCTTAAACAACTTACTTCTTTCATTCGAAAGATTTTCTGCTGTTATTTTTCCTCTTTGCATCTGAATGAAGGAAAAAGAAAGAAGTACATGTCTCTCTACAGAGCTGCTGAGTGTTCTCTGAAAACACGTCTCCTCTCTCTCCTTCCATCTCTCATCACGCTGTCAGTGGGAGGGACTAAGACATGAGGGAAAGACACATGATGCAGCTAAAGGAACTGAGACGTCCCCTAAGTGTTGGCTTCAGTTCCCACGCTCTACCTCTCAGGTCACACTGATTGGACGGGCAGGCAGTCTTTTGCACTATTGTGCTTTCTCTCTCTCTCTTTCTCTCTTTGTGTCTCTCTCTCTCTCTCTCTCTCTCTCTCCATCTCATCTCTTCAATCAGATCTTCTCTCTGATTATTATCATTACAGTTACATTATGACTCTGTTCTTGGCGGGAGGAATCCTCATCTCCATTTAGAATGTCCACTGACGGCAGGATGATATTATCACATTTCATCCTCCCACACACACACACACACACACACACACACACACTGAAAGGACAGGACACACACAGACACAGACACACACACACTGAAAGGACAGGACACGCACAGCATAACAGCACTGCCAACACGTTAAAGTGTTTGTTTGTTTGTTTGTTTTATTTGCAGAGAATTTGAGATATCTGGCTGTAACCCTCTCCTCCCACCCGCCAACTCATTTCAGCTAACCATGTCCAGTTTAACCAGTGACTCAGTGAGTTAAATCAGTGAGCGGAGCATCAGTGCAGTATTGATGAAAACAAGGATTTTTGTCACTGTGCATTTTTTGTTATAATGAAAATGAATTCAGACACAAATCAAGTGCTTCCATGTATCAGTGCTGCTGCACCGTTAGAACAGGGAGGAACCTGCTGCCTTTACTCACACAACGCTTTAACAGACAGACTCAGGCTCACATGTGGTCACAGTCGTCAGTGCACAGCAATTAAATCTAATTCACAAAATAATCAGAAGAGTGTTCTGTAATTTTCCATGTTTAATCTCAACAAGGACAAGAACACAAGTACAGTTGAGAACACACACACACACACACACTCTAACTGTATGTGTGTGTGCTGTGGAAATTATTTAGGCCAGTTTTCTATTAGAGAAGCAGCTGACTAATCCTCTCAGAGGGAGAAGAGAATAATCTGCCTTTGTTTTTGTCCATGAGTGCATGTTTGTGTGTTTTCCTATGTGTATTGTTTGTCTTTGTGTATCTGTTTCTGTTTGCAGTGTGTGTGTCTGTGTGTCTGTGTGTGCAGCAGCGCAGCTAAGGACAGGTAACAAATAAAAGGAAAAACCTGAATAAGTGTGTGGAGAAACATAATGAGTGCAGATGCTTCCACACAGGTGCACCGCATGGTACAATTAAACAATTAACATCCCATCATGCTCTGCGGCATGTGTAAAAATGCTGAGTAGGCCCAGTGGATTCTGATTCTGCACAAACATGGAAAGAGGAAAAGATCTGAGTGAGTGGTTTGTTGCTGGGGCACCAATAACAGGCACCCAAAACTTACACAAGATCACAGTGGCCTTGACCTTTGACCTCTGACCTCCAATACATATTGACTCCATCTTTGACAAGCAGTGATAATGTTTGCAAAGTTTGAAGACCATCCAGACATAAGATGAACAGAAGGTCACAGCGACCTTGACCTTTGACCTCTGACCTTCACAATCTAATCAGTGCAGAGAGACGTCAAAGTGATATCGCACGTAGAAGAGCCCAGGACAGACGGATGGAGGGACAGATGGACGGACAGACTCTGGCCTTGGCTATCGCCGGCACGGACGCATAAAAACATTCATCACTACAACCTGGTCTTGATGTGGAATTTATCAGCTGTTTTAAATTCGGGTCCTGGAGGTGCAGTGATGGCTTCGAACCACCTGTTGGTGTTTTAAAACAAAAAAATCAATTTGTCATCTTTCGAAACACTGTGAGGCCGAGAGGACATCACCCTGCTGAGTCTGACGTTTGCTTCTTTGGCTTGAAGACGCTGAATCAAAGAAAGAGACAGACTTTCTTTAGATTCATTGTTTGAAGTAGCTCCGTGCTCGCTCCGTCCCGCTCAGTGTCTTCCTTCCTGACTGTCATCGCTAACGTCCACTGACACACCATCTGCAGCCCAGCGCTCATTACTGATCACCCTGCCAAGGCACCTCCACTCACTGATAATACAGCCTATAATTGAGGCAAGCAACTTTTGTGCTGCAGCCCACACAGGTCTTAGTCATTCCAGCCTAATCTGCAGGTCGGAGTGTCTCAGCGTCCTTCTGTCCAGAATCGCTGTCATGAATATACAGCTTCATTTAAACCTCAAGGGTAGATCACATGTGGTCCGTCCCTCTGCACAGCGAGGTCAGAGGTCAGCAGCAACACTTGACTCCTCTTCAGGATGAAGATGTTCTTCTCATTTAGCCTCCTGACAGCTCAGAGTCCATTTACAGAAAACACTGCTCCTCATAATCTCACAGGTGATTGTTTCCGTCTCAAACAGGAGATTAACTGAGGACAGATGGTTTCTGAGGAGACTAATTTACATCAAAATGCAGGTGTCTCAGTTTGCTGCTGTACCCTCAGCACGCCTACATCCCACCTGCTTCGCGTGACTGTTTTCTGATCTTCCATCTCTGTGGGTAACGTTTGGTTTAGAATGACCTTTGGTGTCAGAGTGATTTCTCCCGTGCTGTAAGAGCGTCACGCTACCACCACTGTCCCTTTCTCTCATATACTGTCCGAACTGTTCCCACAGGCCTGTTCTTTATTCATTAATCTTTGCTGCAGAGACAGTTGGGGGTGATTCATCATTAAGAGATAAAGATTAAAAGACTACAAACTGTGCACTGAATGATGTTAGACAAGGCTGAAAATAAGAAGAAAGCCATTATAGACAAGCTAGTTATTAAGTTATTAACTCTGAACGCCACCACAAGCAAAAACTAATGCAGTGATTGGCTGTGAACTGTGTGCAGCTGTGTAACCATGCAGATGAAGGGCCCCTCATGTTAATGAAGTACTCATTTCAGCCCAAACCATGATCTTCCCCAAGCCAAGTCCTTTGTGTGACCGTAGCTGTGTCAGATGGTCCGAGGTCAGAGGTCAGTGGCTCCGACACATGATGATGCTCAGGGGTCGTTCTACAGGGCAGTTACAGTTTAGATGACATGTTGTGAATCATGAAAAAAGAATGAATGCATGAACCTACACTGAACATGAGGCAGTTATGATTGTGTGAATGTATACTGTACCAGTGTGTGTATGTGACTGAAAGAGCATCTGTGCTCAACCCTGAATAATTAAAGGTTATTTATATATAGTGGAGAAACGACGCACACATTATTTTTCACAGCTAAGCCGTGTTAAGTGCAGTTGACCGGGACATGAATCACATGCTTCCTGTTACATATAGAAAAGCTCATGTTATTATTAACTGCGGAGGCTCATGGTTCAGCTGATAATGCTGATCCGGGTCAGAGACACACACTCGGACAGGCACAACAAGTCTCGCTGTTTCTACATCACGTTTGCAGTCCTGAGTGGTCAGCCATGCGTGGGGGGCAGAGACAACTGTACAATGATATACAAATAAGGTTGAGTATGGAGGACGCTGTCACATCCCAGCAGAGTATATATAACACACACACACACACTCCCTGAAAGTCTCCCGCTCACATGCAGATAGGGTGACCAGATGTGGGACAAAGACTACATTTGCGTGGGACAATGTGGGACAATGTGGGATACCAATGCATCAAGGTAGTCTAAAAGAACTTCAAAAAAAAACAAAAAAACATTTCTATTCTGCTCCATCACAAGTCTTTCAGCTCTCTCTATCACAGCAACAATTGCAGGTAGGCCGGACCCACACAGACAACGCACTTTCAGCTTCCATCCATGTCTCACGCTGCATGCCGTTTTGACTTGACTTGCGACCGCGACCCGCGTCCCAGTTTGATTGACCTGATCAAACAACCCGCCCCCTATTTGATAAATGCCAGATTATAAAACACGCATTTAAAAACTGGAGTCTGACTGTCAATAACAATGCGGGACAACGTCTCAATTTGCGGGACGTGTGAAAAGTAGTGGAAATGTGTGCCTGTCCCGCACAAAGCGGGACATCTGGTCACCCTACATGCAGAGGCGGCTCGCTGTTTGTGGTGTTTCTCTGAGATCAGACGGAATAACCATCGTAACTTTTGGACATGACTGACCTGGCCAGGTGGGGGCGATACTGAGAACAGCTATTACCATGGTGTGGTTTCATATTACCATTCTGCTAAAACAGGCTGAAAAGCTGCAGCTCTGGTTCGAATCTTGTATCTTTGTCAGTATTTGTTCATTTGAACAAAAATTAAATTTATGTGTAGAATAAGAATAAATTCTGCTTTGATTTTGTTTTGAATGTTTACATCTCACTGCAGCGTCATACAGTAAACAATCATTTAATAAGATGATGATTTACAGGTGTGTGGGCCACAGCCACACATCAGAGGTATTCTGCTGCAGCAGACACAGCTGACTGCTGTTACATCAGAAAGGCTGTCTCCTTTTCCATCTCTCACTCTGTGAATGTACTTTGACTTGCATTTACTCCACACACACACACAACACGCACCCACACACACACGCACACGCAACACACACCCACACACAGCACACACACACACACTCCCAAACAGACAGAGATCCTTTGATGTGAATGTGACCCAGTAAATGAAATGAAACAGGCCTTCACAGGGACGCGTAGAGACGAGCAGCGTGTCCTCCACCGTCACCATTTTGTTGATTCTTCACACTCCGCTGCTACAGCATCTCCTTTTCTCTATCACTGCGTTCCTTTCCTCCTCTGTCCACCTGCTGTCACTCTGTCTCTCCTGCCTCCTGTAGAAAATTGATTCTGTGATGAGACACACTGTAGGTTTGAGAGGACAGCAGCGTGTCAGAAACTCCCCCTCAGCTGGTCAGGGGACAGAGGACAGCAATGGGCCATGCTCGCCCAGGATGATTTTCGGTCTTTGTCTTTGCTTCATCCTTTTGTCCCCCTCATATTTCATCTGGATCTGTTGGATTCTCTGTCTCATGTTCGGTGAGACAGGTAATGTGGTTTTCCTGATTATTTCAGGACAGCAGCAGACAGAGCCCACAGCAGTGCTACTGTCCACACACTCAGGTCAGCACTGTGGGACAAATTCTCTGCTTCACATGTAGTGAGACAGAGCTTTCTTTGTCCTCGGTGATGGGGACTCAGGAGGTGGTTTACCGTCCTGAGTCACCGCTCTCTGAACTGTCAGTGGTGTTCCCCTCCTGCTCTTGTTGTTTTTATGTGAAACGGGACCTCCCCCTCTGCCTCCCCTCCCTTCTCCTTCACTTGTCTCCCTCACCGCCCACTCGTGTCTCTCCACACCTCCTCTGTCCTCCCTCGCTCTTCCCCGCTCTCCCCCTGGGCTCAGTTCCAGATGAGCTGTGCTGATATTTGAACAAGAAAATGACTTAATGACTTAATGGAAAGCGGCACAAAGGCCGAATGCTGTTTAGTGAGTAAGAGTTGATGCAAACATGCACATTTTCTGCCTCGCGAATCAATTTGGAGCGTTCAGGTGGGTGAGTCACCGATCTCATGTTTAGTGAAAACGTGGACGGATTCTGGTTGAGGGCTGATCGATTGCAGCCTCTTTACCTCTTCTCTCTCTGCTCTCATTTTCTCTTTTACCCTCCTCACCCCTCATTTACCTCCCCTCTACCTCTCCTCTGTCATTTATCTCCAATCATCCTCCTCCTCTCAGCTACATGCGATGATCGCCTGAGGTTTCTGTCTCGGTGTAAAGTGACATTCTGCCATCTTCCTCCTCTTATCTCTCACCTCGCCTCTCATCCTGTCTTGTTTGGTTTCATTGTTCCTGTCATAACCATCAACCTTCCCTTCCTCCCTCCCTCCCTCCGCCTCCCACCCTCCTCTGCCTCCTCCTCCCACTTCCTTTCTGTCTTTATGCTCGTTGTCACCTCCTGCCAGCTGACGGGAGGAATGCTGCGAGGTGCCCGCAGAGCCGAGGCTCAGGCAAACAAACGACACACCAGACAGAGCAAAGCTTTGAGATGAAAGGAGGAGGATGAAGGTGTAGAGAGGAAAGATGGTTGAGGGAGGTCACCAGGGAAGGAAAGAAAGAGAGGGGGATAAATGGAAAGAAGATCGAGTAGATAGACAAGGAGTGAATCAAATGGAAGAAAAGCAAGAGGCAAAAATGGAGGAATAAGAAAAAGGGGATAAAGGTTGGAAACCTGGAGAAGGAGAGAAAGTCGAGGAGGTTGCAGACAAACAGAGAATGTATGTAAGTAGCTGTGTGTAAGTGGATTAACAATGTGCCTGACATGGTGGTTTAGGTTGTCAGAACACACAATACAGTTCTTCAAAGTTTGGTGTCTTTTGTCATTTAAACGTCTTTCTGAGAACTTGGAAGGAATCAAGGAGCAAGATAATAAAAAAAGTGAAAAACATCAGTTTATGTCACTTCAAGGTGCCGAAAGATCAGAGAAGGAAGACAACAATGAAGAAGATGTGATGAAAGAGGCAGGAAGAGGTGGAGGAGTTCAAGAAGCTGATATGAGGAGATAAGAAGGAGAGAAATGAGGAGGAATGCAGGGAGGAAGAGGAGGAGGAGGAGGTACCACATGGCGGTACGGTGGTACGCCTCTGCGTGGTTGCATCCTGTCTGTAGCAGGTGCAGAGGTTATGGGGGTTTTGTAGTGATAATGGAAATGTTTGGGAAGGTTAGTGTTGGGTGTTCACAAGATCACAGTGGCATTGACCTTTGACCTCTGACCTCCAATACATATTGACCATCTTTGACAAGCAGTGATAATATGTGCAAAGTTTGAAGAACATCACTCAGCATTGTAGAGACAACACATCCTGAAGCACATTTACATTAAGGTCACAGCAACCTTGACCTCTGACCTCTGACCTCCAAACTCCTTTCAGATCTGCTTTAAGTCACAGTAAACATTTGTGACAGAGAGACCTCAGAGCCTCCGGCCTTGGCTATCACCAGCGCGGAGGCATAATAAAAAGAGAATAATGGCTCAGTGACGGAGGACGGGGGGGGAGTCATTCGGTGGATGAGCTCTTCAGATGTGGGACTCATTCTTCTTTCTTCCACTCTGTCCAGTGTTGTCCTCTCTCCTGTCTCCAGTCTCGTGTCAGTGATGTGCTGCAGACCAAACAGGGACAGGACACCAGCTCTGAAGTCCTTTGCTTTGGTCTTCATGTCTTTTCATGTCATCCTTCACTTTCCCTCTCATTTCCTCTGCTCTTCCTAACCCTTCTGCTCATTCCTCCTGTCCTCCTCTCCTGTTTTTCTTTGCTGGATTCCCTTTTCCCCTCCTCTTCCCTCTTTTCTTGGTTTGGAAAACAGATGTTTACATGTGTGAAATAAAAACAACAGCAAAATGTTCATGAAGATTCCAGCACTGTTTGTTTCTTTGCCGTCGTCCAGACGAGGTCTGCATCACATCAAAGTGCACATTTGGCAACAGCTACAAAACACACAGTGATATCCTCAGTTTGAATCAGCACCTGGTTTGATCTCATACAGTGTCACAAAGTGCCGTGACGTAACAGTCAGAGCAGAGCAGTGAACGTGGTAATCCTGTTAGCGCGCTGTGGATGATTGTAATGTTGTCAAACTGTGACCGGGTTTGACTTCAGACGATAAAAGCAACCAATGCAAACCAGGGTAAGAAATTTCACTGTGTGTGTGTGTGTGTGTGTGTGTGTTGGAAATGCTGCTGTGCTCTGGTCAGTATCTTTTCTGCTCTCGATTCTATTCTCCTCTTTTTGCTGCTTCAGTTGTTCAGATCAGGATCCTGTCAACTTTGGAATTTTCAATGCAGTTCAATTCAGTTTTATTTATGTAGCATCAGATCAGGGGAGGAAAGAGAACTTTGCAGGTTTCATGAAGAGCAGGATTAAAAGTAATGAGAGGACAATAGTATGATTAGTTATAGGACTAATTAATGAGACTAATGGGCGCAGCAGATCCACAGCAGCAGATCCAGACTCTGCAGGTCTGAGGGCAGATGAACCTGCAGAGAGCGACAGCAGAAGAGAAGAGAGGAGAGAAAGAACAGAACTATAGAAAAGAGAAGAAGTTGAGTTGGTAACGTGTATTAATGGGATATGAATGAGAGCAGATAGAGGGAGAGAGAGAGGAGCTAGGTGCATGATGGGTAGTCCCCCGGCAGTCTGAGCCTAGGTTTTTAGCCTCCTCTTAAACCTGCAGAGGGAGGATGGCTTTGGGAAATGTCCTGGTTTTTTAATGGTTATTGGTAATCAGAAAATGATCATTGGTTCAAACAGTCAAGCAGCAGTGTGGTAAGCTTCCACCCTGCCAGTGTGCTCTTCAGCAAGACATCACACTGCAGCTCTAGTGGTGCTGCTCTACAGCTGACCCTGGATGTTCCATCTGTAAGGGGAGGAGGGAGAATCATTTCCATATTTAGAGAAAACCATCTTTTGTTGTTTGCGTGCAGCTGTTGTGTGCAGGTCCACGTGAGGATGGGGGTGTAGGGGTAGGGGTGGGGGGTGTTAAAGAGAGCGTGGGGATCTTCCAGTAAGCAGAGGGACTTAGCCGGCTGAGGTTTTGCTCCTGTAGAGAAGCCCGCAGGCCTGGATTTCTTCATCGTCTCTGACTTGGGACACAAATAGAATGAACTTGCTGTCACACTGAGCCTCAGGCTCCTTAAATCATGCTCTCCTGTCAGGTTAAAGCCTCAAGAAAAGACTCTGACACTGTCTCATGCTGATACTTGGATTTTTATTTGTACTCCTGATTTCTTTTTTCTTTTGCTGTCCTTCTTTCCATGTTTTTATCTTTATAAAGCAGTATGCGTCCATTTAGCAGGATGAGCTCCTTACCATCACCTCTGCGTCTGTCCTTCTTATCATGACCAATCAATATCAATATGGAGCCAATGTTTCTGTGAACAAGCTCAAAGCGTGTCCCAGTTCCAGAGGCAGAGCATTCACACCGAAGAGACGACAAAATAAAAGTCCGATTGAGAACAGGTGGCGTTGGACAGATGTCCTCACACAGACAGAGAACCGTGTTGATTCTGCCGCTGATCTGACCTTCCTCTTCTAATATCAGTTTCTCTGAGTATAAAAACAGATGTTGAAGTTTTATAAAAATGCTACAGCAGCAACTTTTCTCATCACCTACACGTTGTTAACGCAAACACAATGCTGACAGTTAAAACTTTCCTCTGGCCAAGACTTTTACTTATGAAGCAGTTACAGCTTCCTGTTAGTGTTCGTCCATAGTCCCACTGACCTCTGTCACTATGGTGCATTTCATGTGCTGCTGCTTACCTGATGAAAATGAATTTAAAAGCTGCCTCTGTTTTACCCTCACAGCAAACACACTGCTGACTGTGTGTGTGCGATAATCCAGAGTGGACGGTTGTTTAACAATGATTTGATGAAAAAAGAAAACACCATAAGGCTCAAACGGCAATTAATCACCAGCTTTTTTCTCATTATGGAGAGAAAAATAACATCAGGAGCCACAGTAGCTGGAACAGTGTCAGCTGCTGTGGATAGTCAACACAAAATCATTTCACCAATTCAAATCAAGTATCATTTCATTTCATAGCAATTAAGCACAGGTCTAGCTGCTGTTTGTGTTTGTTCTCTGCCAGTATGAGAGACAAGTGAGAAATGTTCAAACCACCAGTAATTTGTTGTCCTTTGGAAATGAGTTGTTTTTCCACCTTTTTTCCTCCAGGGCCGATATTTTGTGGGTCTGTCCTTAGTTCTAGTTCATTTTCAAGGAGGAAAGCAGCGGAAGCGCAGGGGTCACCTACATTCTTTCCACTGGTTCCACCTTGAGTTGTGCTGGAGTCTGCCAGACCTCACCCTCCCTCTCCCTGCTTTCCCCTCGCTCTGGACCCGGTTCTGTACGATGAGAACACGGCCTGCGTTGTGTTCTCTGAGCGCTGAGCAGGTCAGCACAAGCGAATGCTGTTGTTGCTTAGATCTTTTCACAGGCAGATTAGGAAGCCGATGCACCTGAGTCAGCCTTAAAGCCAAACAGAGTGCGTGTGGAGCTGGGAGAGCTGCTCAGCGCGGGGCTGCTCCGAGGAATGAAAAATGACAATAAAACGGTGATGATTAATAAAAAAGCAACACTTTAAAATGAAATGAATGGAAAACATTTCAACAACATTGTATAACTGATGTATTTTAGCACTGGCAGTATTCATCAGGGTCTAATGGAGGAGGAGAAACAGCCCACCATATGGCATATTAAGCTAAAATATGGGCAGCAGAGCAGTCTTAATGTTTCTGCTTCCTCCCTGAGGCTTTCAGTAGTGTGGCCCTGTTTTGGTAACATGTTTTAAATTTGAATATGACACACACCATTAGTTAGCAAGAAAAACTTCCTGCTTTTGAATCTCTCTCACCTCCCCATCCGACCTCTGCTGTTCGCTCCCTCCTGGAAAAATGAAACTATTCTTCATTTTATCCTTGTGGAGATTCAGACTCCTTCCTCGCCTACGCCTCATGATCCACCGGTGAGCAGCGGCAGCCTATTTCGGCCCGTCAGCCGTAGCCATGCTGCCTCCCTGACCCCGTGACCTCTGACAGGTTTGAAGCCCACCAGGACCTCCTGTATGAAACACAGACGCCTGGTTCTGCAGGAGGCTCGGCTTTAGTCAAAGACAGAACTGAGGAGATGATTAGTGATCTTTCCTGTTTTATATTTCTCTACATGTATTCTGTAAAAACATGCTGGTCATTTTTGCTTGAACACTAGTATAAGCCTGGTGGCTGGTCTGGCTCTAAGCACCACTACAGTACTGCTGATGTGGGACCAGGCGGCTGCGACGTCCACAGAATGCATTGATTTTTTCCCTTGATGTGTGGCTACGACAGCTGCCTTCCCTCCAAACAATTCATGTTTCCAACATTATTTCCGTGACAGAGTCCGTCCAGGAGCTGTGCTAAGAACCAGACAGGTTGATGGCAGTGCGTTAGCTGACTCTCTGACCTCCATTCTTCACAGTAACTTTCTTAAGATAGTTCTTTCTCTGCCGTATTCAGTCAGAAGAGGGTGGGATCTGTCACTGGAGGACGCCTGAATGGAAAGGTCAGACGTGTTTTGCTTTGTTGTAGTTGTTTGTTGTTATTTGTTGTAATTTAAAGCTTAAATTTCGCAGACTGTTGGGTGAGCTGTGGGTTTGGCTGCTTTCTCTGCCGTTCTGAAGACGGCCTCGGACATTCAGAACTTTGTTCCCTCTCATTCATGCAGAGTTTATTATTGCATTTTCAACTAAGAGTTTACAGGATATGACTCTCAACAAAACAGATGAAAACTGTGTTAGAAATCACGGTTATCATCATGAAATCTCGTTATTTTAAAAGCTAATTTAATTGAATCCCCTGAAGCACGACTTCCTACTTCTGGTGGTATAGACAGTACATGTGATTATTTCTTAGGGACCCCCCAGTCTCATTAGAACAGAAAATATATTCATTGGTTTCATGTGACCTTTGGTTCTGCTCATGTACTCCGGGGTTTCCTGCATGGACTGACAGCAGTAATACAGTACAACATATGTGTCGTGAATCTTATTCAGTATTTTTCTGAGCCATTTATTTACCAAGAGACAGAAGACAAACCAGAATATGTTTTTATTACATAATAAACCATAAATCTGATTCGCTTCATTTTCTCCAAAGCTATCTCTGTCTCTTCTAACAAAGCACTGCTGCTATATTCATTGTCTCTAAGGATATTCATCAGGAGAGGAAGCGAACTAAAGCATAGATAGAAAGTGCAGGAATTTTATGTTATGTAATAAAGAGCCTTTATTCTGAAAGTGAAACACCTCAGCTTTATAAAGTTGGGATGGGATTCACCTGACTTCCTGAATATCTTTGTATTTTGGGCTGTTGGTTACTAACACAGCGTGTTTGGTAACACCTTTGTGTGTGTGTGTGTGTGTGTGTGTGTGTGTGTGTGTGGTCCCAGACTTCTCCTCAGTGGTTCTCAGCCAGTCGAGTGTGCAGAGTTTGGAGCCGCAATCAGATTAAGGCAGAGCATCTCCTCCTGATCGCTGCTCTCTGCTCTGCACCGCCAACTCAATCTGATCCGGCCACAGCCCCGGGCTGCCTCTCTGATTAGCCTCACACACACACACACACACACACACAACCAACAGCAAGGAATCCACACACGCAAATGTGAACAATCACATTTGCACACTTGAAAGGCTCACTCACACACAGATGCACACAGACACTCCACAAATACATCCATACACACTTCCAAAGTGGCACATGCCATGGGAGTTTCATTTTGTGTGTGTGTGTGTGTGTGTGTGTGTGTGTGTGTGTGTGTGCGTGCATGCGTGCGTGTATGCGTGTGTGCATGCAGTTGAGACAGAAGGCTTTGGAGATGGAATGTGGGCTGGTCAGAGAGACAATTTCCCTGTTTGGAGTCCTTTGAATCATTCATGAAGAAGAGATGGCAGAAACCAACACAGAATCAGTCCAATGCACACACGCACACACTCACACACACACACACACACACACATAGAGACACACACACACATAAAGACACACACACACACACACATAGAGACACACACACATAGAGACACACACACACATAAAGACACACACACATAGAGACACACACACACACATAGAGACACACACACATGGACTTATGCATGCATGGGTGGGTTCTAAAAACACACCTAAGGCATGCACCACTTACCCTGACTCATGCACACACAAACACACACGCAGATACTCATGCATGCACAGGCACAGGGAACTCAGACCAGCCAGTGAAGACACACGCCACTTGTCCTGTCTCTCCTCACACACACCACACCACTCAGTGTAACAGGCTGTACGTCTGGTGTGTGGATGCTGCGGCCCACGGTGAGCGTCCACAGACTGACTGTCATGGAGGACAGCGTCAGCTGGGAGACAGATTTGAAAGATAATTGTGATTTGAGCTTATTTGTGTAGTGTTTCTCAGTTTTCCTGTGCAGTGTGAGATTGTTACCAGCATTTCAGGAGCTCACTTCCAGTTTTACCTTCTACTAAAGTGATGCAGATGTATCTTTGATAAACGGTTGCTTTCTCGTGTCAGATCTTTAATACTGTGCTCCCAGATCTGAGATGAGATGTATCCTCATCCTCACTTTAAAAGTGTCAGAGGTGTAAAAGAAAAGCTGTGTGTTACTACTGCTGTTCCTCTGTCTCTGCCACAACAAGGTGCCCTCAGCTTTACAGCCCAGTGAGAATTCAATCCTGTTTTTAGGCTGAAACCAGATCAGCGACAGGCAGCCGGCAGCCGAGCTGTCAGTGGGAGGCAGTGTGTCAGTGTGAACAAACTTCTGTGGGTAACTGTAAGTTCAAGAGAGAAAGTTTTGTTATCAGTTGTGTCGAAGGGCGAGGACTTGACTGTTTCGGTGGCCTTGACAGTTTTAGCTGCAGCGCTCAGGCTAATGGCTAACAGTGGCAGCGGCGGTGTGGCTGCCGACGGGGCAGGCAGAGGTGTGAGGGAGAGGAGGTAGAACTGTAGGGCCCATTCATTTATGAAAGTCATGCTGCATTCAGAGAGTTACGCACACTGAAGAACAGAGAGAGAGGAAGAGGAGAAGAAGAGGACAGAAGGGGCAGAGTGTTTGGGAGAAGAATAGAAAGGACAGGGCAGTCGGGGAAAAGAAAGGGAGAAAGGCTGGAGAGGTGTGTTTGGAGAAAGCGGCTGTAACATCTGTTCTACGCAGGTGACACCGAGGCCACGAAGACAAGCAGCTGAATGAGCACTGCCCAGTCGCTGACATTTTGGGAACGTATTCATGTTCAGTGTCACACGACCTCTTCTGGACGCTGCACTATAACTCTGACTGTGGCTCATTGTGGCAGGATGGAGGTGTTTTCAGAGGCAGTTTTAAAGCTGATATCCATCATGGTTTTAATGAATATGTTTTTATATCCATCTGCATGCTGAAACACTAAAACCCGGGCTTTTAATGTGGTCGCACACTCTCTGCACCTGTCCCCTCCCACCTGTTCAGCTGACAGTGCCAGTGCAAACCTCATTACTGCAGTGAAAATTCATGTCCATTATACACACTGACAGCTGGGGCCTAATTCTTGTGTGTGTGTCAAACACTTGGTCAATGAAGTTTACCAACATTTGTTTTTTTCCAAGTATCACCCAGTTTTACTGTTGGTGTTGGTTGTTTGGGACAGTTGGTTGTTTGGGACGGTTGGTTGTTTGGGGCCGTTGGTTGTTTAGGACGTTGGTTGTTTGGGGCCGTTGGTTGTTTAGGACGTTGGTTGTTTGGGGCCGTTGGTTGTTTAGGACGTTGGTTGTTTGGGGCCGTTGGTTGTTTAGGACGTTGGTTGTTTGGGGCCGTTGGTTGTTTAGGACGTTGGTTGTTTGGGGCCGTTGGTTGTTTAGGACGTTGGTTGTTTGGGGCCGTTGGTTGTTTGGGACGGTTGGTTGTTTGGGGCCGTTGGTTGTTTAGGACGTTGGTTGTTTGGGGCCGTTGGTTGTTTAGGACGTTGGTTGTTTGGGGCCGTTGGTTGTTTAGGACGTTGGTTGGTTGGGGTCGTTGGTTGTTTGGGACGGTTGGTTGTTTGGGGCCGTTGGTTGTTTAGGACGTTGGTTGTTTGGGGCCGTTGGTTGTTTAGGACGTTGGTTGTTTGGGGCCGTTGGTTGTTTAGGACGTTGGTTGTTTGGGGCCGTTGGTTGTTTAGGACGTTGGTTGTTTGGGGCCGTTGGTTGTTTAGGACGTTGGTTGTTTGGGGCCGTTGGTTGTTTGGGACGGTTGGTTGTTTGGGACCGTTGGTTTGGCTCTGGCTCTGACTGATTTCTTTCAGTTGTAAGGGTACACAACCTTAAAGGGTGTTTTAAACAAAACTCTTATTAAGATGATCATTGTTGGGGTACAGCTGTGTGCATCAAGGCCTGTTTTATGAAGCTTCATTTGAAGCAGCAGTCTGTGTGTTTTTGCTGCCTCACAGCCAACCAGAGATAATCAGCCAGAGGGGTGCAGTGAAAATGTGAGGGGGGTTAATGAGCTGCAGCGGTGCAGTGAGACAGGCTGCTGTGACAGGATGATAATAGTAATGAGTCACAGTTGTGGCCCTCCGTCATATTATGCAGGGCTTTAAAAGGATTTATTTACCCTTCATTCACTGAGGGAGGCTTTTTGCAGCAGCACTTTCCTGCAGTTACAGAGAACGTGAAGTTCTGAGGCCCTGAATGTGTGAAGTGTTTGAGCCAGTATCACAACAATGAGTAACAGTTTCACTTCCATTAATCAATATTTTGGATATTAACACTGGAACAAAGTCAGCAACAGGTCACAGATGGTGCTGAAATCACACAGTGTCACTAACTGCAGAGCATTTTAGCCTCTTGTAGCTTTTAGTTTTGGTTTTCCAGCATCATACTCACTTCCAGCAGCAGGCAGCTGTTCTCAGTCTTTTTCAGAAAATAATCTCAGACCAAGTGATCAAGTAACTGCTGAAGAACGTGGAACATTTAGCAGCTTAAGAGCCAGATATTCTTTTTAGGACAAGACAAAACTGTGTTGAGTATTTAAGTGTTAAATAAGGTCACGGTTGAATCATCTGTTTGCAATACAGTTGTCTGGAAAACTTGAATTCTTCAGAGCAACAGGAAAAATTACCGAACACAACTTGTACATCTTCAGTGCAGACAGAGTATTGTCAGCACTGATCTGGTACCTTTAGCTGTTATTACTGTATTAAATCCCAAACTGTTTTCAGTGGAAATCTCTGGGACATGTTCTGCACCTCAGGCTCTTTTGTAGCTTGGTGAAATGTATTTTATTATCAGCTGAAGGCAGATTTAAAATATTGCGTTCCTCTCCTGTGGCTTTCTCACAGGGCCTTTCCTTTCTAGCAGCAGTTTGTCTGCAGTGAGGCCTGGCCTCAGTCAGACTGTCCTTAACTCCTTTATCTCTCAGCCTAAACTACATTTCTGTAGAAAGTCTTTGGTATCTTCACTTTGCAGTGGCAAAAAAAAAGAGAGAAAAGAAATCAATATAATTAATTAATTCTACAAATCACATCAAGCTTACATAATAAAAAAAAGTTTTAAGTAAAGTACCCACATATTTTTCATCTACTACCAGAACACAACAGTCTAATTAAGTTGGCCTGATTGTTAACCCCCCGCAGCACTGGCAGTTGGACTCTTCCACTTCCTGTTTGAAGAGTATAAGAGGCCATTTTAAGTTGGTGGGAATCTTTTCTACAGATGTGGACTGAGCTCGTGGAACCAGGCACAACATGAATGTTTGATGAAATGCGACTGTGACTACAAAACTTTTGCTAAAATACACAAAGACAGTTGTGGAGTCAGTTTCTGCTGTTGGAAAACAACAGTATGAAAGAGCGTTAGCTAAACTACAGGCTTCGGCCATTTTGGGATTTCTGTCCACACCCGCAGAGGCCAGCTCCTAACATGGTGAGTGACTGGTTGTTTGAAAGAATCTGAGTCTTCAGTTCGCTTTAGAGTCTGTTCACCAACAAGGACGAGCTTTAAACGTTTGCTTATAATTTCTAGTTATTGGTTGAAAATGATAAAACCTGATTTAAATTCTGTAACAGTCATGTTTGAATGAGGCCCTGAACCAGGCCTGAAGCACAGGCCCGGTGACTCTCAGTGATTAGCAAACGTTTAAAACATCTTTTTAACCCACGTTCTGAGTCTAATCGAGGTGTCCTGATGACTGGGCCTGGATTAGTAAAACCCAGTTTAATTTTTTAAACCAAAATTAGATTACAACATTAGATTAGTATGGCTCATCTTAGTTTTTGTTTTTCTAGCTAGCTCTGTGGTGGCTGTGTGGATACTGGTATGGCTATGTATGTGTTGAATATAGTGTGTGCGTGTGTGTGTGTGTGTGTGTGTGTGCGTGCACGTGGTCCAGGCTGCCTGTCTGCTGGTCTCAGTGCTAATACTTTCATGCATCAGCACTTCTCCTGTTTACTTCTTTACTTAAACTTGAAACTATACACCGTCATCAGCATAAAAACTTTGCCTGCTGCATGCCATTAGCCCATATACCAACTATTAAAAGGAAAACCACACAGTAATAGAGTATTAGCCTTCCCTTGAATCCATACTTCCCTCCAGCGATCCTGCTTTACTTAACATCAAAGTCTGCATGAGCTTTCTGGAGCCTCCCCTGCTTCTTTTCTTTCTGCCATCATCTTTAAAAGGGCCTCAGCAGTAATGATGGCACACAGAGGAGGTTTCATAATAGAACAATATCAGTGACAATATAAGTGTCTTGTTTGCGTGGAGTGAGGGCATGAGATGATTCGATCAGACAGCCATGACCGCTGCTTCTCTGGAATAATGCACAGGCTTGGCTGTGATGAGCTGTGGTCTCACGTGGAGACACTGACAGGACAGCATCTCAGACAGTGAGTGTGTTTACATGCACAGGTGCATCCTGGATGTCATGTGGCTTTCTCCAGTGTTCTGATCCATCCGGGTTTTAAGAAACCAGATATGGATTGAAGCTGTGATGCTGTTACCTGGAAATACCTAATACAGGTTTCTGATTAATGTCAGCCACAATTAGACCAAACCTGTCACTGGTCATTAAAACAAAATTAACAATGTCATGAAATTAAAACTGACATAAATGTAAAAGTCTGGCAGTGGAAATGCAAAGGAGACAATTTATGTTGAGTCCAGGCAGCTGCAAATCATGTTCATCTCCATCTGCAGAGGTGATGAGAGAAATGAGACAATGTGGAGGACTTACAGACACCTACACACCTGCACACATTTTTTTTTTACTTGAGTATAGGGGTGTGCGATATGACGATATAAGATCGTGAAGACGATCTTGATGTTGGCGATCTGCCAGAGGAGAGAGATCGTATTATCGTCTATAGGGAACATTCTATTAATTGCAGCTCTATGCTTGCGCACAGAAGCACGAGATGTTTTTTTTTTCCTTTGACAACTAACAGCCCGCTTCACGTGAACATGACCAACCAATCATGGCGAATTATTTATATATTTATTTATTTTACTAGCCTCGCTGTTTCAGTCAAGCTGTAGCTTGTAGCCATGGCCGACAACGAAAGTTAAAGCTTGGAGTTGGTCCCCAAAAAGAACTCCGCTTCAGTCGTATGGACAGTGTTGGGGAGTAACGGAGTACATGTAACGGCGTTACGTTACGTATTCAGAATACGTAACGTAACGCCGTTTCTGTCTTGGCCAACGCATTCCTGTCCCGGCTCTCGCTCCTGCTGCTCCTCGTCCGACTCCATTCTGACCGACTGATCGGGCGAATAGCTCGTTTATTTCCGTTTGTTTTCGTGGAGCTGGGGCTTCTGGGAAACGCATCGGGTTGCCTTCGTTCATTTAGAGAATAAATATAAAGTCGTGAAACAGAGAAATATTGTCACGTAATCCATTGATTTCAACACTGTAACTGTATTCTGAATACTATCTATTTAAACTGTAACTGTAATGGAATACAGTTACTCATGATTTATATTCTGAATACGTAACGCCGTTACATGTATTCCGTTACTCCCCAGCACTGCGTATGGAACTGGTTTGGGTTTTCTCCAAACGACAAAGCGCAACAACGAAGCTCTTTAACCACCTGAAGAGGCAGCATCCGGAACAATCTGCTGAGAGCCAAGCAGCGAGGCCGACCACACATCAGCCAGTGGTAACGGCTAAAGACATTACACAGAAACAACCAGCTATAACAAAAGCCTTTGATAAAAGCAGGACATATGAGAGAAGCAGCAAACGGTGGAAAGAGGTGACTTTTTTATCTTTATAAGTTTTTACAAAGAAAATAGTTTGGTTCTAAATTAACTTCACTGTAAAAATGAACTGTGATAAAATCGTGATCGTGATTTTACCATTAAAAAATCGTGATGTGATATTTTTGCCATATCGCCCACCCCTACTTGAGTATAAAAAATATTCTTTCACCGTATGAATCAGATACAGGCAGGTTGTGACCATTTGCTCTTATTTTGGAAACCTGTGGTTGCTGTTTTGTTTCTGTGCACGCATCATGATATATGTTGAACATCTTTAGTTCTTGACAGAATGATTGGAAATCACAGGAGTCACATACAGCAGATTTAGCACTGCAACAGCAAGAAAACAAATTCTCTTTAAAGCAAACAGACTCCTTTGCCTTTGCCTGTAAACAGTGGTTGTTTTTGTGTGTACTCATCTGTGTTCATGTTATGTGTGCCTTGGTTCAGATGGTTCGATGTACAGTCGACCTAACCCCCAGCAGGTTTATGGATAGGTGCATACTGGGTATGTATTTATGGTACGATATGTATTTTATTTAACCTCTACTGACAAAGGGTTATATTTGGACTAAATTGAATCTCTAAGCTTGTATCTCAGACTCTATATGGTCATTAACAAATGAACTGCTGTTCTTGTTTACCTTTGTAATTGATCGAGCTCAGAGTGAAACGTGGGACCTCCTATCACGGGTCACCTGGAACCGCTGTGGGTGCCACTCCAAATAAGGTCGACTTCCTGCGGCAGGCAGAGACAGCTGGAGCTGTCAGCCGCTGAAGCACGATGCTTTGATGTTGAGAGAGACTCGACTGCAGCGTGTAGCTGAAAGCATTTCATCCCAGCTCCATCTCTAACACACCTCACCACTGAATGCTTAACCTAACATTTACCCAACAAGTTTTAAATCCTAATCCCAAAACAGTTCCAGAGTAAGAACCACTGTGTCTTCACTTTGGAGGATTTCCTCACATGAACACACACACACACACATATGGCCGTATGTGATGTTAGTGATTCTATCTCGAGATCAAAGTATCTGGCTGGATTTTAAAACTCAAGTAGTCCGATTTCATTCAGAGGCAGACCGCCTGAGATTTCCTCTGCTGCCAGTTAAGGAGGGGGAATGAACAAGAGAGAAGAGGAGGGAGAAGTTGAGAGAGAGAGAGAGAGAGAGGGTGAAGAGGCAAATAGGGAAAGGAGAGAAGAGGGGAAGTTGGAGGAGACGGCAGAAGAGAGGAAAAAATGGGGAAAGCAGGGAAGAGGAGCTCTGCGTTCATGGCTGATTGATCTATTTTTTGCTCCTTTTTGATTTGCTCTCTCTCAGCATCTTTGCTCTCCGTCTCCCAGCATCACACTGTCTCTCCCATCCTTCTTCCAGTGTTTGTCATTTATCAGATACAGAGACATGAAGATGGAACAAAACTTGTCTGTAATTTATTCTGCTGTGTTCATTCCTTCTCCTCTGTGATGACATCCATTTGTCTTCTACATCTGCGTCTTTAAAACGAATCCATTTGCCGCGGCGAGTTGCTCCGTTTCAGCATTTCTGATGCAGTGTGGCAAGAAGCGCTAAAAGATGAGATGAGAATTGGTGTCATGATGAGTCAGTGGGCCCAGCTTTATTCTCGCAACACGAAGTCTGACTCACGGCTTCATCTGCGTCTTATCACCCCTTCCTCTCACTAACTGCTGTAACACAAACGTTTGAGAGACAGGAAAAGACATGCAGTCCAATTTGTTTAGAAGAACGTTTAAATCCTGCTCTTTGAGATTTATTTTAGTCCGACCTCTTGTTTTGGTTGTGCAGCAGTTTGAAGATCCGAGTCTGAAGTCACAGGCTGTATGTGATTGGTTGGATGTGTTGACATGACACCATGAAAAAAATATAGAATGTTTAACAGTTAACCTGCTCATCAGCCAGAAAATTAGTTTGTCCGTTTAATGTGTGAGATGCACCTGAAGTTAACTTTTATGCCATTGCAGTGAAATGTTATGAAAAATGATTGACACACTTTGAAATGTGCCCTTGTTTCAGGTGTCAGGAAGGACTGACCCGGCGAACAGATGGCATAAAGGTAAGTGATCGACTTCCTCATTTATTAAACTTGCAGCAGCTAAACTTTTACAAATGGCAGCAGAAAACAGTTCCACACAGGAAATGAAGCAGTCTATGAACTTTCTGTCCGCCTCCTGTAAAGGCCACACAACCTGTCCAGGTACAGTTATTTCTGTGACATCATCATTTGCAGTAGCGTCGCTTTTCACTTGTTGTGTCGAATGATTGTAATTCCTCGTTGTTCCAGTCACTGCCCACTGTCTTCAGTAAGAGCATCTTGAAAGTGTGACGTAATGGACGGGGCAGTTTTGATAAGGAGTTTGTTTGAGTTTCAGTACGCAGACTTGATGCTGGGCTTGGTTTTGGTAAAATGCTGTCAAACACTCTGCGTACGCCGCCCACACGTCTCCATCCGTCACTAACCTTTCTCCTCGGCATCGTTTAGCGAGGAGGATAGTTGTGTTGGCTGTGTGTTTGCTTTGCTTCAGGAACCCTGCAGGGTTTGGAGGGTTGGTCAGGACCAGGTCTCTGGGTCAGACCCGTCTAATTAATGTGACTGTTATTAATGAGATTTTAGAGGAACATGAATGTTCATCTCTCACACACCTGAACAGGTGAGCTGTTCAGACTGTTAGAAGCTGTGGCCAAACATTCAGCGACACCAGGGGACCAGCTCCGGTTTCATCATCAACCTTCATTTCACATTAAAAGCCTGTGCAGGAAAAGTCTCATTTACAGTGGTGTTAAGTTTCAGAAGTAACAGCCCACCTTTAATTATGGCTCAAAGATAAGATAAAGCTTTATTGATCCCCATGAGGGACACTAATCAATTGGATGAGCGGTGAATTGAAAGCTCTGGTCCACTGAAGGACCGCTGACACTATTTTTCAGAGTGAGAGACGAGTGATGTATTTTTAGTAACAGCTGGTACCCAGAACTAATGCAGGCATTTAGATAAGTGCAGTAAAATGATTTCAGCTGATGGCCTTCTCTCTAAAGTGCAGCTTTACAAATTGCACAGCATAAAAATATTTTACCTTGTTTGAAACAGAAACGTTCCCGGATCATTCACAGCGTGTTATCCAGTGATGGAGACGAACATAAGCCTGAACATAAGTGTCTCCACGTTGAATCCTGTCAGAGCTTCCTGTCAGCTTCCAGCTGTTTTCTGTTCATTGGTTAAAGCTGCTTAATGTTTCAGCTTCGACCAGCCTCTGAGGGATCAGACCATAGCGGCAGGTTATTGGTTCATTAACCATCAGTTTCAGGAGCCACCAGCAAGCAAGTCACACAGTTAGTTCCCAGTGTCTGACGGCCGGTGATTTACCGCCCTGTTCAAAATGTCCTCTCGTGTTCTCGGACGGCTCTGACCGTGGACTAACAATAAACAGGCCAAAATAAAGGACAGCTGCTTTGCTTGTAAATAAAATGGCAGAAGGAAGTGATAGATCATCGTGTTATCTCCACCTTCAGCTCTGAAGCTCACCTTCTCCTCTGCTGTTTACAGGAGCAGCAGCAGATAGTTGCAGTGTCCTCTGCACACTGTGCCTGTGGTTCTGCACAGTACTTGACTGTGTGTAGTTTGTAAAGGTCCATATCCTTTATACTTTGTGTGTATGCATGTACAGTCCACTTGCTACAGTATGTGGAGTATATGTGTGGGTGTGAGTTCATGTATATTTATGTTTTTAACATTGAGAACGTGTTTTATTCATGCTGATGCATCCACGTGTGTGATACCAGCGTGCAGCTGCTTCATGCCTGTGTGTTTCAGCTTCTGCGTTTCCCTCCTGATCCCTCAGCCTGTCTGTAACCAGGCAGGTGTCATGATGCAGAATGTCGTGCTGGATGAAAGCTCTGAAGTGACACTTGATGGTTCACCAAACAGAAAATAGTCTCAATCACCTCAACTGAAACCAGAGCAGCTGATGAATTTAAGGATGTACTTCCTGTGTTCCTGAGCTCCGGCAGACTGAAGGTCAAATTTCAGCTTTGTTCAGTGTAGTAATAATTTACGTGATTGGCCGATAGAAACACAGGTGTTGTTGCTGAATCGTCTGTTTGCCGAGTCGCCGTGCAGGTGGCGTACCATCGCTCTGTTCTGATGCTTCCAGATTCCAAACTGCTGCATCACTGCTACACACAGGTCAGTTAACGATCTCTGTCGTCGTTACTGGAAAACAAGCAAACCATAATGAGAACATGAGCAGAAACATTCAGAACGAGCAGTTTAGTCAATGAACATCTTTATTAAAGCTGCAGCAGCGAAGAAGGAGAAACAATTAATTCACTGTTCGGTTGCTTGGTGGGACCAGAGGGAGGGAGCTAAGCTGAATTGGTTGTGTGATGCTTCATTGCACTGATATGTAAATACCACATTTCGTCTCTGCTGGTGCAGACGTGTATTTATTCATCAACCCTTTATGGCAGTTAAGTTTCAGCAGAGTCAAAAGAACAGAGAGAGAAAGATTAAAAGCAAACAGAACTAATGAAATTAACACCAAACTGATTAATATGGTCACTGTTTGTTAATATTTCTAACAAAGTGGAAACACCCAGCATCAGACAGAGGAGCAGTTACAGACCTGGAATTTTTCTGCCCATACAGCAGGCAGCTCCAGCATCACGAGGGTAGGAGAACAATAAGAGAAACAGTCGACTGCGGCGTTGCATCCCTGTACATTCAGGATCGCACTGACATGGCTGCACATTTGAATCCTGTATTCATTGAATATCAGCTAACGTTTCCGTGTTGGTTTTGTTCCAAAGATCTAAATTAAACCAAAGTGTGCTCCTCTTATTTTTCAGACTATACTGATGAGTTTCCCCTGAGACTTTTCCTATATTTTATTTATTCTTTCTTTTTTTGTCACAACTTGAAAGAAAACTTCAAACCCTTAATAATCTGCCTTCATAGGAGCTTTGATTGAGTTCCAGTAAGACAGTCCCAGTACTGTTCCCTTGA